>LYUA01002203.1:83773-94253 GCA_002093875.1 Calopteryx splendens | reverse complement strand
CCCGATTTTTTTCCCCGAACCCGAATGCTCTGGGGTGAACCGCCATCGTCTGTGAAGGCTATCGGTAGGTCCCCAGCACCGAGTGAGGTGTGCTCTGAAGCTGTGGATGGGGGAGGGGATGAAAGATGGAGAACCTTCGAATAAATTGGGGCGAAAGGTAAGGAGCGAACAAAGCCCGTCTCTCCTCCTCAAGCAGCCACGGCGCTTCCTCCAAATACCCACTCCCCAAATGACATCCACCCTCCTCACACCCCTTTCTCCTATACCCCAAGCACACACACTCACGCAGGGTAGTGCAACCCTCTCCCCCCCCGTATTCTTCCGTCTCCCACCACCGTTATCCCTTCCCTAAACTCCATCCCCAAACCCCTACGAAACACGCCCACACAACGTCTTACATGAAGTTTCAACCGAAAGATTTTCCGAGCGAGGCGATCTCTAAATTCCTGCGGTGCGGTTTGTAGCCCGTCTTCCCGAGACAATAAATATTTGGAGGTGCTTAATTTTATGCATCGGTGGTAACTCCCGGGCCTGTCTCTCAGCTAGCTTTCTCTCCCGCCGTAGGCTTGATTTATGTGATCGAAACATTATTTTACTCGCAGCAGAGTCGAAAATTAGCTCGCATTTTCGGCGTCACCAGGGTGAAAGTTTTGTGCCCTAATGACGGAAATTTCGCCCGATTGTGTGGATTCTGTGTCCCGGGGATGTGTTTTTCTTAGCTTGAGACTCAAGTTTCCTTCTCTCGAATGACGGAACGTACACCGGCTCGGCCAATTATAAGCGTATTTGCGTTGTCATCACGAGACAATTCATTTAACAATCACGCCTGAAATATATTTTAGATGGACTTCCCATTATGCTTATTAAATACCACAGTTTTTATTTTCAATTAGCATTTTTACACAAACAGTATATCAATATTAAATGTTTAGGAGTAGTAATTGCGCCACTTCTCGCACGATTTGGTGGAGGAATATATAAATGAAGCAATTAATTATCGAAAATATGATAATGGGTTTATAATTCCATCATCTCTCATTTAGCTTATTTAAAGATAAAGCAAAATTCCCACTTCGCGATTCGTTACAGATTGGACTTTTTATTAGATATTTTGGATTTACAATTTGTGTTTGATTGAAAAATTAGGAATTAAAAATGACTTTACTATTAAAAGAAAGCTAATTGGACATCTCTTTTCATTTTTAGTGGTGAAAACAAAAAGTACATAATTTTTTGTTTACGCTCTCTCCAATTTCTCTATATTCTCTATTTATTTCCATCACAGCAACCGTGCCCAAAAAAACCTTGTGGTTAGTGTAATATAGTAATAGTAGATCCTAAACCTGATTTCCCACCAATACAATTTACTGTCGGTGCATAGATTAGTCAAGAATTTTAACTTGTATGAGAGAATTTGACTACATTTGTGGGATCGTACACATCTCGCAACAATTATATTGAACGAGAATGATAGGGTTCACCACTTCGTGCGTGAGACGCGTGGTTCTTAATATTTCTTCAGTTGCATGTGAATTTGTCCCTTTTTAGAACGGGAGCTTTCTGTGAATAACTTAGTTCATCAGTTAAGGATCCACTGACCCTTAAGTTTAGAACTCAGCGGTTATGAACTCTATGACTGTGCATAGTTGTCTTTGTGATAAGATTTGTTTTACATAAAATCTTCAAGTCTTCATGGTATCCTAACCTATATAATGCATCATGAACTATTATGAAGAGAATATAAGCATGATAAAAGAATGTGGATTAGATGTACCACTGAGAGACTTTTACGAAATGAGAATGATAGGATTGTATGGTCATGCTAAGAGAATGGATGAAAGCGAATAAAGCAATTCGTAGGAAAAACTGAATGATATGAGAGTAGTTGGTTGACGAAAAGAGTCAAAGAGTAAATGTAGGCAAAGATACTATCATTAAAGAGACGTAAGAAGCCCATGGAACTGAGCGTTTTAGCGAGAGATTCATTCAGAGGTGAAAGAAGTGTACAAGGATAGGATAGTAGGTTAGGATACATCCATGTAAAGTAATATTTTGACAGTGCCTCTGGTCTGGTATGATAACACTCCCTACCGCAACCCCTAGTGGTGGCTTGCATGGCACCATGTAGAAGTAGATGAAGAAGGTAGTATTGAAAAAAATAGTGAAAGGGTGTCTTTCCTGAAATAAGTTAAAATAGAACTTTCACTTTCCACTAACCAAAAGTGAATAACGTGGGGGCATTTACAATCCAATTTTGATTGATTTTTCGTCCATGGAGCATCCATAAACCTCCACTTCAAATTTCCTAGAATTATTGACCCCGGTTAAGTCATTTATGCTTCGTACACTAGTACGGAGTTATCTACCTCGAGGATTATAGATATAGTTATTTTAATGTATATATATATTTATATTGTTATTTTAATTGATTAAAGCATATTCGACAGTGTTTATGTTTTCACGGCCTCTGATGGGACTCTTATCAGTCGCAAAGCGAGAAAATAATATCGGGGATATGTGGGGAGGGCGGCTGTTGACACTTCGTTTACCAACTGTACGTGAAGGCTTTATTTCTCCCCACAAAAGCTTTGTTGGCACATTTATAAATCCAATTATTTTGAGATTACCAATAGTACTCAAAATAGTCATATGTTCTTGTGGAAAGTAAAATATCAGGCCTCTAGCCTAATCAACGCCTCTTGGCTCCGCCACTGCTGATGATAAACGAGTTAAAGAAGAGACCACGCGGATAGAATTATGAAAGACTCGTTCTAAACCCAAAAAATCCGCGATCACAGCAAAACAAAGGTAGAGTTAGTAGTTGTGATCTGACGTTCTTCGTATTACGAAAGCATCATATTCACCCGAAATAATGGTGCCCAAACTCCACCCCGGGCGTGGCTCGCAGGTTACCTATAACTTTGACGTAGATGTAGATAGATGTGTATATTTATGGAAGTTATAAACTAGATCGCACCGGTAAAACGATCGGCAACACCGCTCTGGAGGGTGGAGAAAGGGATGGGGAGAGAGAGAAAGAGGGAGAGAGAGAGAGAGAGAGAGAGATGGGGAGGCAGGGAGCGGCGGTGGGTGAGATCAAGAGAGAGTACAATGCAGAGTCGAAGTTATCCTGAAAGCCGCAAGACGGTGCCCTTCTATGGGAACAAGGAAATTGTGCGAGGGGAATGAGGGGTATGGGGGAGGGGGGTCGGTACTGTCTGTCGGTGCCGGCGGTATGGGCAGGACAGGAACAGAGATGGGGGAGGGAGAGGGGGGCAGGGGACAGCTCATTATTCACCCTTTGGGTTGATGCTTTTAACTCCAATTTCCTCCCTCTCTCTCTCTCTCCACCGCTATACGTATACCTCCGCCCAAAACGTTCCATGAAGCTTCGCGCCGCCGAACAATAAATAAACTTTCAGCATCTCAATCCCCCGTGGAAAGGAGAGCCATTTCATGCCACCTCCGCGCGATGTCTCTCAAGGCTCCTCTATCTCTCAACCTCACTCTATCCCTCTCTCCCTCCACCTCCATCTCGGGTGAGGAGTATAAAAAAATACGCAGTAATAAAGAAGGGAAGAAGAAAAACAAGCAGGGGAATGAAAACAGATTTCCCGCAAGACAATGGGTACACACTCCGCACACAGGCGCACTTTACACACAAAGGCGTGCGTGGCGACACTGAGGACGGGGTCTCCCGCATGTGTGTTTGTGTGTGGTGTTCCGTGGAAGGGGGGGGCGGTGTGGGCGGGGGTTGGGTAGAGCAGTTCTCTTGTGTCTCGGATTGCGGTAGGAAAAGGTAGAACGTGGAGTGGTGATGTAGGCAGGAGTGAATGCTGGTGGAGTGAGGGGCGTATTGCGCGCGTGTGTGAGTAAGTGTGCGAGAGAGGGATTTTATCGCCCGGGCCGTGTTGCCTGGGAGGGATTCGTTTTCGGGGAGAAGGAGTGTGGAAGAAGGAATAAGGAAGAATAAAAGTAGGATGGGGAGAGGGGAGGGACAGGGAGGAAGAGACGCGGAGGGAGGGGAACAACATCCAATGCATTGTTTGGCGTGTGATGAAGCGATGGGGGTGGGTTCTATGGGTTGGGAAGTGGGGTGGATATCAGCCCACCCCCGCTCACCCAAGGCTTGCTCTGAGGTCCCCCACTCCAATCCAACCCCACAAACCTTACCCCCAAACCACACACAACAGAGTCCTCCCCTCCAAATACCTCTCTCTCCCCCTCGACGTCTTCCAGGACGTAGTCGTCGTGCGTCTGCGGGGGGGGCGGGGATCTTCTTTCTTCCCCGGGATTTCGGAGGGGGAGGAGGATGGGACGGAGGGGGAGGGAGGACTAGTGAGGGATTACGGGGGTGGGAGGGAACGGAGCTCACGGAAGGAAGGAGGAGGTGTGGCGAAGTATGGTGCCTTTGTCTACCCGATGGAGGGCGGTGAAGGAGGAGGCATTCAGCGCCGGAGGCTCTGCGCGGGGTAATGGGTGGCGGGGCAACGATTGAAGCACGACCCCCCTTCTTTCCTTCCCCTTTTGCACCACACTCCTACCTCCTGCTGTTCGCCAGAGACTCCGCGGAGCGGGCTAGATTTGGGGGGCGGGGAGGCGCTGAGGAATCTTTAGGGCGTGCGAGTGAAGTGTGGGCACTTTCCTAGGACGGCGTTGGCAGGCTCGATGAAGCGGGGTGCCTGCCCCTCCCCGGGGGTGAATGCGGGTTTGTGGGATCCTTCAGGGTCGGCGGGAGGTCTGTTGGGGGCGAATAGGGAGGGTTAATTAGAGGTGGAGAGGGGGATGGGGACGCGAAGTTTTCCGCAGAAATATATGGGCAAGGAAGGGGAGGGGAGATTTGTACGAGCGGAGCGCTTTTGAGTTACGTCGAATTGTATGTGGCGCCCCTAAGCTCGTAGATCGAGCTAGGTGGGCGCGAGGAGTTTGGAGAGTTGGGGGAGGGGGCAGAACGCTGAATTGGCAGGTTCCGAATGAGATCTTCGCTGATTATTTTGTATATTATGTGTTAATCATTGCATTCAACTTTCTCTTTTTATTTTGATAGCATTTATCCTACCTATATCAACTTACCTAAAAAATATTGATTTTCTTCTGAGGTATTTTCGCACGGAATGTTTCAGAACAAAGCTGAATCTAAAATTTTTGAAGCAAGAGGTCAAAATTCACTTTTTCGTTGAAGCATGACAAAGGCGTAGCAGGTCAGTGAAGGTCAATTTTAATAATTGCGGAAATCCATTGTCTACTGAAATTAGTTTATGCTAAAGGTGAAGTGTTTCATCTACGGAACCCATACCGTGTAGCTTTTTCGGAAATGTTGTCGTTTGAGGAAAACAATCAGAGTATTGGTGAAATATCCCCCAACGACATGGATCTTGAACCAGGGTCATCTGTACAATGACGTATCCACCAATAGTGACTGCAACAATTCCATTCCTTTAGTTCAGCAAACGATTGGGAAGTTGATCGCCACCAGCTGTTTTCTTGTCCCCAAGTGAAACCAAGTCTCTAGATTGGTTGAACTTCATACTTTATTCAGTCGTCTTTATCCGGGAGACCAGAGCTCATGGCCTCGGCGAAAGCCCTGCTCCACCACTGCAATGGCTGCCATTAATTCCGCAGTTCCGAATTACGATCAGGGTGTCGAATTAGGTCAACAAGATCGCATTCATTGTCTCACTTTATTTCTCACTCCGGGGCTTTCGTGAAAAATCCATCACAAGTGGCCGTTCCCCCCCTTTATCCCCTGTAGGGATTTCCATGAATATTTAATAGGCACTCTTGGAAAATCGTTTTAAATAAAAACAAACCCTTGTATGAGTATTGTAAATGAGGTGTCCGTGCATTAGATATGCATCATCCGGCTCCTGGCAAGGAAGTCCGTATCTTAAACACCAAGAGAGAGCCCCCACCCTCCCACCTCTGCCCTGACCCCCCCCCAATCCCTGCGATCGCCCTTCCCCCTCAAAATGTTTCGCTTCCCATCCCCCTCCGTCTTAATGAATTGAGCGAAGGGATGCCGAGAGAGAGGTGGAACAGGGTGGGTCGGGTGGGGAAAGGGAGGGGTTTGGGGGTGAGTGAGGAGTGGGGTGTGGAGGGGGAGGAGTGTTTTGGAAGGATTCTGTGTGTGTGTGTGTTGTGGGTGTGTTTGTGCAGTTAGTTATAGGGTGGAGTCGCTCTGCCCCTCAGTAAATCACACCTCTCGGACGAAAGACGGCGCTCATCCTTCAGAATGCGGGGAAGGGCGGCTTGGGAAGTGGGCGGGCTGAGCTTTGGGGGCTGGTGAGGCAGAGGGGGGTCGAAGGCGATCGCCGGGGTAAGATTTCGGAAGGGGAGGGGAGATTTGGAAGCAGAAACTGAAGGGACTCTGAATGTGTTGTGTTGAATTTGTTTAGGTACATTGACCTCTCACCCCGAGTGTTTAAGCAAGCAGAGTAATATTAGTAACAGGAGTAACTCGGCCCTTATATTAATAGGGGCCGAGCGATTCTAGCACTCCTGCGTCTTAAAAGTTTCGACGATTCGCATCAGATATGCATCCAGTGGACGACATAGAACTTAATAATGCCTGCTGGATATGCCTGTAAACGATGGTCCGATGGCGGGTGCAATAAAATGTTGCAAGGATCGGCTGGAGAGCAGCCATAAAAAAACGAAATGGGAAGATTAAGAGGAAATATTCTTTTTCGGTTTTTCATTCAAGCACTGAGTCAAAGAGTTTCCTATGAATAGGTCCCAATTCTCTTAGTAAATTCGACCTTAGGTCTAACTAACTGGATACAGGTAGTCTCTTCTTTCACGACCAACTACTCGTAATACAAATGTTAGATTCTTCAAGACGGCACTGCATGAACACGCACTGGATCGTTCTTAGGTTTAGGAGAGGCATTTAACTTCAACCTTCCTAATCTAATTCTTGCACCTCCTCTCTCAACTCGTTCAAGACAACACCAATGCATGTTATGGCTTACGTCAGTCGATTTACCAAATCTCATTGTGACTTAAATATTTTTGCATCGAATTTTGGCAACGTAATTGAAATTTAACACATCCCGGTTGTTCAAAGACACTGCCTGAAAGATAAGGAAATAGCAGCAGCTTAGGCAAACTCACCTGGCTCGAATACCGATTCAGACGAATGATTACTCCACTCATAGGTGGAGACTCCTCGCGTACCTATACCTATGCGTGTGCGTTCGAAATTTCTTCCGCAAAACATTGCATTTTCATCGCATCGATATTCGGTTGGGCGTCACGATGCGGCATCCGACCAGCATCGCAGTGGTTACACCGTAATACCGCAGAGCCGCAGTAATTAGGTGGAATTGGTGGGCGGAGAGGAAGAGAAGTCATGGGCCCCCTCGCCGTCACGAGATCCGTGTTTTCTTCTGAATGGCTGCGAGGGGAGTGTTACGCATAACTTTTTTTTTTCATGCCGCGCCTTCCTCCGCAGAACGCTCACCCTCCCCCCACCCCCCCCTCTTCGGTCTCCCGAATGAAGAATTGCGGTGTGCGAGGGGTTCTTGAAGAGCGATGGGGAGGAGGAGTCGGCGGAGGATGATGACTGCCTCGGGGATTCAGATAAGGCCGTGGTGACAGTTGATGCCGCAACGGAAAATTGATTCGATTAAGAATGATGTATGCGTCCGGGACACGGAAATATGTCGATGCTCCGGCGTAAAAAAAACTCTCCCAGAGCCCACCGAAGAAGCGTAGCGTGACTTAAGCATTAAACGAAGTGGGGGTGGCTTCATATTTATCACTTATATTTGCTCTGCATTGATTACTATGTAGCAGCGTGTTGAAGTGGGGGGCCGGACCAATGAAAAGTAGTTGGCGAAAGAAATAGATACTTCACTCTCTGAAGCAATGGTTCCTGAATTGCCAGTTCTCATTCCTCTTCATCGGTAGGTAAGTTTTAAAGCGGTAGAAATTTGAGGAGAATTCCTTTGTGAAAATTGATACAATTAAATACGTCCAGCCAGTGTTTCAGGTGATTTGAATCAAAGTCCAAAGGTAAAGATAGCAAGACGTATGAGAGATTTTAAAGTATTTGCTACCCATTCCTGTCTTGATGTGTTGTCAATGTGATACATCGATAAGGGTTTATTGGTAGCTGTATGGTGGATTAATTTACAAAAATCCAAAATTACCTGAGAAAGGAATCAATTACGTCACAGCTATACAATTAAAATAATTTTTTTATGCTCAATAAATTATGTCTTGAAATTATAAAATTTATAAATAATTATAGACTTTATAATTAATTTCTAAATAATGCAAAGTTGGATTTAATATTCTATTTATTGAGATAGAAAATGTATATCTACGTCATGTTTTAAGTATATCAACAAATTAAACTTTCCCTTGCCCAATCAAGCAAGGTTTACCTGAGCATTGTGAGCTTTCTAGGTATTAATAAACCTTTTAGGAACGAATCCCCTCTGGTGTATCAATTGATTTATGAAATTATTTAAATGTTCTTTTACTGTTTTAAAATTACAAATGGTTCAATAAAATACTTCATTTCAAATTTAATATAGGTATAATAATATTTATCATTTGGTGTATATAGTTAAAAATAAATGGCTTCATATGTTAAATTTTCATGGTAAAATAAATTTTGCTTAGTTTTCCAAATACGATAATTCAAATTTTCTTGGCTCGCTAAAGATGAAATCATAAATGATATGATTGATGAAATAACATTTGAAATAATTCCAAAATCTGAATTAGCATAGTTGAAATTAGTCATTCTCCAAATTTATGTTTTGTATGTTTCTATTATGCGATGATAAGTATAGAAATTTCAGAAATCCAATAGTGCACACCTACTAGAGGTACGGCAAACATTCCTTTCTCGCGCTATCAGGTCATAAGACGCTTATGTAAAGGTATTAAAGAATTTATCGAACTTGAACGTGTCGTAACTTAAAATATTTTGGCCCCACGTCGCCGCTGTACAAGTGGATGACAATATTTTTAATTACTTTTTTAAAGAAAGAGAATACGTATAACTACGAATTAAGATCAAGGAGAGCCCCCTGTCGTGTTCTTGTGGACTAGGACACCTCGAGTGGAATAGCAATTTCTCATAGGATCGAAGACGTACCCATTTAGTGGGAAGTTGAGTGCGTCTGAGAAAATATACTTAGGCGTTTCTCCGTGAGTGGTTTTTATGAGGAGATCCGCCTCAAGCGTCGACATACAATGATCCCCCCAGTGCGGTTGACTCGGTCGTGTATAATATGAAGTCGGTGGTTGAGAAGGCAGTAACCATGCAAAACGTCATTTAAGAGCATTTATATACTACAGCATCATATTCCTCGCCCCTTGTGTCAATTCTCTTCTCAATTTTCAATCCGACACACTCATTTGAACACCTTAACTCATCGAAAACATTGATCTTTGCACGAATCATCAAAGGAATTAAATCAGAGTAATTGATGAATGATAACATCTTTGAAAAAAATATAGGTATAATATGCACCAACGCAACGACTTGGTTAAAATAAAAAGAGTATTTTACTTAATTGATAGATTTATAATTTTAAACTCTTTTACAATGGACGGAGAGTTAAACATTCCGATGCAGCAACTGCTTACTATATATTAAAGAATGGAAAAAAGTTAGACTACCATGTTTCTCTCTCAACACTTTGTAAAAACAAATAATTATTCCTTCAGCAGTTAATCTTGTTAAAAACATTGACGCTAAATGTTTAAATTATCTTACACTTACCTCTTCCTCCGATCATAAGGCGTGGAAACGCATAGAAAAACATGGGGGGAACAAAGTGGTTTTCCAAATGGGTTTGTGAGGAGTCTCTGGAGAAGGAAGTCTATCTAAAAGAGGGCTAAAACAGTCATTATCGTATGTAAATATTCGGAGGCCCACACGTAGCAGATTTTGCGCCAGTCTTGTTGTTTTCATAGCCAGATTGTATTCATTACTTTTCCTCCAGCATCTGAAACGCTCACTCAAGTTAAACGAGTGAGGTTGATGGCAACACATATTTATAGTGCCATTTAGGCACACGGCTTAGAAAATATCAGACTAATTTTCTAGTAGAATGCATTTGGGCTATTTTCGTCTTTTATGGCATGTTTGGTATTATTCAGAGATCCATGAGGATATGATATTCAATTTTGTAGCACTTGTTTTGCCTTTATTTTTGGTATGGATTCTCTCGGTAAATATTAGCAAGATAAATTTAAATTTCCAAGCAATTTAATAAATATTTGGTAAAAGTTTACCAATTCACAAAAAATAGCCTATTTATAAAGCGACGTTTTTTCCCGAATCTATCTTTGATGAACTTATTTTTTTATTTAGTTTCTAACGCATATATTTAAGCATGCCTTCAAGATTTAGTTTTCCCTATTCTTACAGAAATATAGGAAAAAAATGAATACAATTAGTCTTTTTTTTAAACGTGCACAATTTAAAAGTATCACCTTAATCTAGGTATAAAACGAT
>LYUA01002200.1:175510-207979 GCA_002093875.1 Calopteryx splendens | reverse complement strand
ACCGAAGTAAAGAAAAAATTGAGACCATGAAATACATCGCAGCAATTAAGAATTACCTGAAAGAAGCCGGAATTTTACAAGAAGATATTGGTAAAATAAACATTTTTCGTAAAAAAGTTGAGGATTAGTTTGTTGGCCAGGTGGAAAAACGGAGGAAGAACGAGACAACTTGGTCTGATGAGAGAAAGAAAGAACACTAAGAGAGAATAAAGGTGCTAAACGAGATCAGATGAGGACGCCTATACTCTTTATACTTCCTGTAAACAACAGAATGTTTCATTAAATTGACAATGAAGAACTAAAATACCAGGTCATCCTGGGAAATCACAGGTGGTACAAGAAAAGGGGCAACTTTACCCTGTGGCATGAATTTCACACGCCCTCGGGCTTAGTACTGGGTGAGCTCAACCCTCACCTACCAAAACGACCTACGGGTTGATTACTTTGATTGGTATTCAATATCTTCCAATTTTTTCCCAGAAATTCCTTCTCATGGTTTACATTCCTTTCTTTCTAATTCTCTATTTCCGTTCCCTCCTTACCTTTTCTTAATTTCCTTTCCTTTCTCCTATTTCTTTCCATTCCTTCTTCTTAACCTAGTAAGCTAAGCTAGTAGCAACTAAGATAGTAAGCTGTGATACTTAAAAGGATTCAAGAGTTCACCCTAAGTAAGGTATGATGGCCTAAAAATTTTTCTACATCTACAAAAATACCGTGACCCAATCGGTGGATACCACCATTAAAAAAAAGGCCACAAGTTCCTCAGAGACAGAGGCAGCAGCCCTCTTTCATACGATTAAAGGTTTGTGGTTGGTACCAACCTTTGTGGTTGGTAATGCCCCACTCAATTCACAGGTGCAGTAAAAGTGTTATCTAACGGTGAAACACCACATTACTATTCTAAGAAGTACAATCAAGAGAGCTCATAAATTTATATTACTATTTTATTGGTTTATTTGACAGCCATGATGGGACTCTGTCAATTAAAATATCCTGTAGGTAAAGTTGTCTATGATTCGAATTTCGGGGCAGGTTCTACTTGAGTGAGTGCTTAGAACAAAGGTAACTCTCAATTTAGAAATTAAAACAATAATCATAGTGATCAACCCGAAGGTCGGTTTGGTAGGTGAGGGGAGAGCTCTCCCAGTATTAAGCCTAATACGGTGTGCGAAATTCACTCATCAGGGTAGGGTGGCCAGCTCCTTTCCCTGTACTGCCTGTGATTTGCCAGGATGACCTGGTACCCGAAAAATGGTATACAGCTAGGGGTAAGGATGAGGCCGCCAAGAGGCGTCACCCGGAATCAAATCCGGGCCCTCTGGTCAGTAGATCAACGCTCTAACCACGTCTCACAATTTAGATATAGGACTTAGAAATTCAGGTCAATCCAAGTCTGTAAAAGATTACAGACATCAAATCTGTAAATTTGCATGTATGTAGAATGGATTTAGACTGATGCAGTTGTGAAATGAGCCTAAGTAAGGATTTTAGGAGTGATAGCTAATTAATAATTCTCTCATTTTCTGTAAATGGAAATGGGGAAGTGAACGAAATACTGAGGGATACTGCTGCAATGAGAGTAAAGAGATTCCTGCATTGTAACGAAAGAATCATAGTTAAGATAATGAATACAATAGATATAGTAATTAACGATAATAATAATAATTTAGCAAGGAAACCATACTCATAACCGTGATATACCACTTAAATGAACGCAGACCAAAGATTCTATTCAGGATAGGGATGTGAGAGTCCATGTTGAAGAGTACGATAAAGCTAATAGATGGAAAGTATATTTTTTTAATGACCATGGAATATAATAGCGTGCATGAATATTGGTAAAAGATCCAATGGCATCCCAAGGATTTATATGAAGTGGAAGCTTATATATGCATCAGTGGTTACTGCCTGCGTTCATCGAGAAGCTATCTTAACTGGTAGACTAGAGTTATTAATGATAAATATATTAAACCCTGCATACATTCCATATTCTAACAATCATTTTCTTCGCATGTTTCTTAGCTTCTAAAAATTGCAATAGAATTTCATTAAAGCAAAAAGATATTGTCGATTAAGAAACAGGAAATCACTGCCTTATATTTAAAACTTTTTAAGGCTTGTTTAAGTTTTTGGGTGGGTCGCCGTTTTTCAGTTGGTAGAGAGCTGGGAGAGAACTGGAGGGTCCGGGTTCGACTCCAAGTTATGTCTCTGGTCACCTCCAGCTTCACCCAAACAGTGATTTATTGGGTGCCAGATCATCCTAGGAAACCGCAGACTGCACTGATGCCCCCCCCACGATGTGCGAATTTCACACGCCGTATAGGGCCTATGAAAGGAGTGAGCTCCATCTTGACCTATCTAACGAACTTTTGGGTTGTTTACTGTAGTGGTGGTTAAATTTTTGGCTTTCCTGCAAATATGTATCCAAGTTTGGTTTTCGTAGCATTATAAAATGGTGATTTTATACGTGATATAATATTCATCGATCATTGAATTTGTCTTCATGCATGAAAAGCGTCAATTTTTGTTAAAATAATTTCATAGGTTAAAAATTTAATTCCATTGATTTTATCATAAAATAGGTGGAAAGATATTTTTTTGGCTGAAGGTGGTGAAATTTTATCTCACTTAGCATACATCTCATTCCTATTCCATTTCCGAGGTTTACGGGGAGCACGGTGACACGAAGCTGTAATCTGAGATCAAGGTCATAGTGGAATTATAAGCGAGGGTGCTTAACGTCACAAGCCATTATGTGTTCTCTTCGATCGTCATGCAACGTATTAAGAGCACTTTTTGTGTCGAGGTCCTTTCAGCTTGATTATCAAGGGCTCATATTCACTAACGGAAGCTTTCGGAATATTCCTGAAGAACGCTTAAAGAGCAGTAACGTTTCTATCTATAGGGACCTTATGTAGGTTATACCTTTCTTCTTATTTTTAGAGCTCATTTGGGTAATCTTATTTGGATTTTCACCAAAGGCTGTTAAGTTAGGTGACGTATCACCTTTAAGAGTGTAATTACTTACTATTTTAAGTGTATTCTTTCGATCAATTTTTTGTTTTTTTTTTAAATCCTGACATCTATTGTGATTTAGTAAATAAAGGAGAGTATCTACCACGGCCGTTAAAACAAGTTCGTAAACTTTATCCTAGGGCTGTGCTCCTTGACGGTCAAAATGGTTGTGGCCCATAACAGTTCTGCCTTGGGTTTAGTTTCTTGAAATTACACATTAATAAAATATTTACATTTTAAAATTCTAATATGTAAATAAATTATTCATTACACTGATTCCTATATTCAATCTCAGTGAAAAGGATATTTTTAAAATGGGATCCTGTTTTTTGGTTTTGTAGTCAACGTAAAACATTCGAGGTAATGAAATAATTATTATTGGCAATTACCGATTAAGGTAGATTTCTGATGGTCGAACCGCTACAGTAACCCTTCCTTCATTTTAGCATACTTTCTGCCTCCCTTCATTCCATCCAACATGCCTTATCTTTTCCCCTTCCTCTTCCTCTCTTACCCAACTGAAATGAACCCAGCTGAAGAAATAATAAAAACAAAATTAGTAACAAACAGTTGCATGAAAGGTTACTGTGAATCAAGTTAATACAGCTAACGATGCTGGATAATCCACCACGCTGGCGTATTACGGGGAATTAAACGGGTAATATTAATGAAAGACATTCCTCTCTGGCAGATCTTTTAATCTTGCAATCTAGATTAGCGAACTTGAATTAACACAATGAGACTATTGCAATTTTAACAGTACATCAACTCGTAACCTTAACCATTATTTCATTGGTAACAAAAGATAGCTCCCAATACACATATGATAACTAAGAACTCAAATGAGGTCCTAAATCCTTTCTTGCATCGTCATAACTATCTAATTCAATTTTTTAAGTACTGAAAAAAATTCCGAATGCATTATTATATGATCGAACCCATATGCCTTATGGAAATTAAACTCATCTGTTAGAACAGTTATATTGCTATCACACAGCTGTGAGAGTGAATATAAAGAACTTTAAATATTTATAGTAGCTTTAAGATACGGACCCCATCATAATTATAAAGCAATGAATTTTATCTGTAGTGCATGCACCTTTAATTTTTATTTATTATCTCTCAATCAGCATTGAAATCGCGATCTCTTGTTAAGGAATTCTATTCCGGGGAATATGATTTCGTTTAAAGTAATGTTTTTGCCTATTTCAACAACGTGAAGAATGTACAGCGGTAATTATCATGTTGAGCCTGCTTGAAGAACAAATGCATGAAAGGGAAAAAAATATATGCAAAGAAAAATAACAATATCATTGATGTTCCCTGGGACAGCCTTGGTTAGACAATGTGAATTATTAATTAGATGATTAAAGGGACAGTGTCATTCTTCACGCTTCCTCTCCCATATGACTTCAGTCAGTATATTGCCAGTTTTTTGTCATTAATGTCTTAATGAGCCTCAAAATTCTATTAAAGTCCATGATTACAAATTATTTGATGAAAGAGAGGACGCTTGAGAGTTTTGAGTTTATCTTTCAATTTTCTCACAACTACCCATGATGAACTAATTAAACTAATTGAGGCAGTCTTCAAAATGCGCCTCTTTAAGACTCAAAATCATTGAAGGCCATCAAAATTTCAACTACCTTCAAAACTGCTGTAAAAGAGGCAAGAAAAATTAGGAGAGGAGAGTTTAACAATATCGTGCCTCTTCAGAATAAAATTTAATTTTGGAAATCTGAGTCTGAGTCAGTAATGGCAAAAAATTAGGAGTGGAAGCTTGATAGCATGATAGGTGCAGCAAACAAAAATTCCATATCAAATATTGGATAGGATTTAAGGTATCCAATTTCTAAACACGCCGTCTTTCTTCTACGAAATGGAGAATAAAATCTTATTGCATAACTTAATTTTCGAGAAATTACGCAATGTTTCTATTTTATCGTAAATTTCTATATTATTCTTTATAATATTTTTTTTTAATGTCAATGCTACGTCCATTGCGTAGCAAAATCACTAGGAATTGTTTTCTTTTAACAAAAAATCGGCCAGCAAGCAGCTGGCGAGTTTTAAAAGTAGGCGATTCATTGGCTTAAAGGTAATAAAGGAATTCTGCAGCCAAATCCTCTTAAATCTTTAATGAAGATATACAAAAGTGTGGTTTTGTGTCTAACGTTTTTAATTTATTTTCACTCGGAGTTAAGAGTTGCATCATTTGGCATCGCTTCCAGGAATATTTGTCTTATATCTGTGGCTTATCTCCTCTTGAGAGTATTCCCGGAATTTCCAGGTGGTATTAAATGGGTGGGGATTAGGATTTTTTTAACCACTGAAATTGAAAGAAAGGCCCAGCGGAAGGGAAGGAAGCGGTACCAAGTAGAAGGTTGAATTTCATTGATAGCTGTCTTCCCGTGTAACTTTCTTACTATGGTCGCTCTTTTGAATCGGAAAAGCTCTCCAATACAGACTAAGACCAGAAATTACAGCACTGGATATTTAATAATGAACTCAATAGAGAGCTTAAGAAGGATTTCTAATTCATGAAATCTATCGCGTTAGAGGAAACACTGTTAACAGCAAAGCATTTAATGGTGGCGTTAAGCTTTCATTAACAAGGCGTTCCTAGGATCCAAAAGTACTTCCGTTCCTTGTAAAAAAACTTATGTCAAATTTGAACTATCGCTGTGAATTTACGTATTAATTTAATTGTTCTGATTTGGCATCAAGGAATCGTTGCATATAGGGCACGTTTTGTGTCCTTATTCTCCCAAAGTGGAATTGCTTAAAATACGCTTTCACCTAAATTTTTATCGGATAAACCCATTCCGCGAAGTCTAAGTTTAGAAGTCTAAATACAAATGAAATTCCCAGGTTCACCTTTCATTGAAAGTATTACTTCTTCATTTTTATCATAGATTTGTGCGTAAAATGAATGAATTGTAAACAATCAATTTATTTTCCACTCACAATTTCCGTATGAAATATAGTACCAGTTTGATATTATTTTACCTACCAATTAGTTATAAATATTACCCTTGTAGTTGTTACGGTGGTGAGCGACCGCGCAAGATAGCCAACCCAAAGAATGTGGGTTTGAGTTCCACCTCGGGCATTCGATTTTGTGTCGACTCGTAGTATTATTGAGTGGCTTACCGAAACTGTATGGAACACCAAAGGCGCCATCATATTATGTGTACTAGTTATTTTAGGTGAAGGTGGTTTCGTAGCTGAGAAAATGTCAAAAATGCGTGTCTGCCATAAACCGCACTACGAGGAATGTGTCAAATCATGTCGGACGAATAAAAAAATGAAACAAAAACATGCATATAACATTTGTGCCATGATTATAAACCACACAATAGGTTTATCATCTCCAATCTCCTATCAACTGAATCCGGCTAGGTTTACATTTGCATGCAGCTAAGAGAAGATTTGTTTCCTCGTCTTCACTTCCTTTACTCTTCATTTACTATGTTTTTCCAATGTCTCAAGTTGCCATCTGCAAAAAATCCCGCTGAAATCTTATAATAAACCGCTTATGAACCCTTGCCATGGTACAATATAGATTACTACAATATGAACAGTATCAATCGTTTCACAGTAGTGAGAAAATAATGTGGTAGAAAACTGAATTAATACATGTGAATAGTGGCATGTTTCTAATAGCGATAGACGTGGTGAAACTGATTTCTTGGAACAGCAACAACGCATGTTATTGTGAAACGTGATGTTATCAGGTACTGTCGCATTTCATTGTTGGCTAATTTTACTCGGGGTGATAAATATCAGCGGTGATGCTTCTAATTTTATTTTCTTAGAAAATAAATAAAACACTTAAGGAGATGAACAAAAAGAGTAGTAAAACTTAAAAGAATAATAATTGGACTTAATGTTTTCGTGCGATGCAATAAGTATGCTATCCATATTCTTCCTCTTTCGCCCTCACACTATATGTTTGCCGAAGAGCAATTTGAAACATTTCAACTGAGAAAAATATTCCCACGAGTTTAGGCTCCTATATTCAAATTTGTATCGATTAGGTTATACAAATTATATCAGCCCTATTGCCTGAGTTTGGGCTGTGCCACGGTCAAATCATTTCTCTTGCCATAAAGTAAAGCGGTATGAGCTGTACTGGCCATTCCGCAATTTTACCCTGGGCAACTTTTCGTTGCAAACTTATCGTTATGTGGAAAAAATATTTTCCGAAATTAAAAGAGTCCTTCAAAAGATGAAAAGTACGGAATTTTCCTAATACTAATTTTGTGGTCCAATTTCTAAACAAATTAAAAAAAAGACATCTTGATCTGCCTTGAAAACTGCATTAAAAACTGGAATCATGTCTCAAATCTGAGGGAAAAATACAATCGTTTAAAGAGTATTATCAATAAAATATGGTGCTGAACTTCAGAAAAATGCTTAACCGTTTTTAAATATTGGTATTAATATAGTATTTTGATTAGAATTTTCTTAGAATGAAGAATCTTTTGGATTTCTTATTCCCGTTACTGGTGTTCTTAGAATTAAAATTTTTGATAATATTATATTCTAAACATCCAATAGATTTCATGTCCTTTATCCATGGATTTATTACAGTAGTGTTTTCTCTTGTTCAATATTCACCATGTCCATATACAACATTTGGTTTTAGTTTATTTTTCCATTTTAATTCCTGAATAGTTTTGAAATTGAAAAAAGTAATCTCTTCATTCAATTTCCACAGCAAATGATATTCAGTCACTAAAACAAAAAAAAATATTTTTGTTTTAGTGATTGCTAATCGTTACAGCGTTACATTACTTTTGTAATTTACAGCTTCTTGATCTGATACTAGGCAGTTGGTTTTATGACAGGCTGCTTATCATTTTTTCAGCTTTATAGAAAATAAAAGCCATGAAAACGGGAATTCTTCTCCAGATGATAATATAGAAAGATTTCTTTTTTTGCGAAAGCGAAAAATGTGGGTCATTCTTTTCCTTCATTTCCCCATCGGAAGTTAAGAGAGGTTAAACAACGTCTCTTCTGTAGCTACGTTTCATTATTACATATTGGTATGCATTTAGGAAATATTTGGCTTTATGGTCCATTTGTCTGTTGATGATTGAGAGAAGTTCTTTTCAATATCCGTCTGGCTTTTGTGCTTAAGGGATGTGCATGGGAGAATTGATTTATCATTTATCATTTTACTATCCCACTTTATATGTGTCACTAATTAATATGACTGCAATTGAATTTCATTTAAATGCAGTCAAGTGGAAATGTTCTTCTGCCTTCTTGCATTTGCCTCGCATCTCTACTTCCGAGGTGGCTTTCTAACGCGTTGTTCGGTCTGACTTATGGAAATTGCATGTATAATTCCCTTTTCCTATTCCGTCCTGTTTTACCAATCCATATTTTTTTATCGTTTTCCTTCCTGGAAATGATGGATAGTAACATACTGATCACGTTTCACTTTAGGTTTTCTCCATTTATTATTTTTTATATTCCTGAGAACGGTCATTAACCTCTTCGGCTTCCTCTTATTCGTAGTTGGTCTTCGACATGAGTGGCTATACCTAAATGATTTCCGTGGTCTTCGTTGTTGTTCATAACATATTTTCATCACATTATGACTCGTTAAATATTAAGCTGTTTGGAAATTGAATTCATCCGATCTTCAATTCCTACAGTTGAGTGGGCCTAATTTATTTGTTGAAGAGATACATATTTCACGGGATTTTGAGAATCTTTTTAGGATCTAAACCTTGTAGAGCCCCTGATTTATGTGCACGACGGATGCTATACTAGAGCTTAAATCGCTATATGCATGCGTTGCTCGAAATATGTATGATTCAGCACCTTCATCACTTGGACAAATGCATTGCGCAGTGTGTATCATAAACTTCCAAGGCTGACGAGGGCTTTGAATGTTTTTTAATGTCCACAGTGTTGATAGAAAGCTTCCGCTCAGAAAGACATCTTCTGGTTTGTAACTTTTGCTTGGTTTACATCTTTTCATCAGCACATTTATCTAGAGCAAACGATATGCTTCATTATGCATCAGTCGAAAGTAATTGGGATGATTCACATCTCAGAATGAGGTCAAGGATTAGCTACCGAGTAGAACCATGAGGTCATGAGGAAATTCAGATAATAAATGCTTGTATATAATCCAGTTTTAAGTTACCCTGTGCCCCAAAGACAAACATAAATGAGCACACGAGTCATAAATACATGTGAGTCAGGGTAGTTATCCACAATAATATAATTTCGATAAATAATATTTTTTTTTTATTTTTAACCGGGACGGATCACGTATACACGAGCGAAAGCAGTTAGAAAAAGGAAAACTGATTAAATATAACAGACAATGGTCTTTTTTAATTAGTACCTATGGTCATGCAGTAAAAAAAGAGAAGTGAGAAAAGATACGGATGTGCTTAGTATCCTTATCTGAGCCCACTTCCCCTGGTAGATTTGCAACAAACGCGGAAGCTTAGCGAAGCCTACTATTTAATTATTTATTATTTTTAGATTTAAACTAGTTTTGTTGGTGCTTAATATTTTTAAACCTCAATTATTATTTGGTTTACAAGTACTGTCTAACACTACACATAATAGAATCTTTAATTATTTTCAATATATTTGAATGATATGATTGGTAGGAGAAATGAAATTATTTATATACTATGGTAATGATTTTTTATTTAGGTTTTTGGACCTTTAGTCCTTACTCAAGTATCTTCTATCATAATTAAAAATAATTTTTAATACCTTTACCGAAGTTCAAGTCTTCATTTAACTTTATTTTGCGGTGCTCGAAAGAAGTGCAGCTTTCGCAGCTAAGCCAGTCTTCACGCCGTTTTCGTAAGGTGATTTTTCTAGCTTCACTTTTAAGTTTCCTTAATTTAATACTTGTGGTAGAGGAGAATGTGACAAAGTAATTCATACCTTCTGTTATTTTGAATTTTGAGTAGGCTGCACGCTCAAGGATATCATATTTCATGGGAATAATTCCGGTAATTAGGGGGAGGCCATTAATCACTTGGTGAATCATAAGCCCCTTTTTCACCCCTCCTCCCCCAAGGTGATATTTGGTAACATTTGAGCAAATCACCTCCTCGGAAGGAGGGTAGAGGGCGTCAAGTAAATTATCAGGGAAATACCGTAGAGAGCAGCGTAGAGCACTTTGGTCTGTTAATATTTCAGAAAAATAATGAAGTTTTAAATCAGATACCTAGTGAACAAAATACCATACTTAATATAGGACATTTTATTTCGTTTGTCATTAACAAAATTGAAAAATATGATTTTCTTCTTTTTCTCGTTTTAACTTCGCTAGTATTTCAACCTAGTTTGTTATTTTCAACAGAATTTTTAGTTTTAACTAGATTGATGATGATTCAATTTTTTAAAATGTCATTCAATATTCAATAGACGTAGGAATATATAAACACTTCTAATGAACTCAAGAAAACATGCATGATAAAACATACATGATAAACAATACTTTTGTGTCTAAATAGAAATTTTTTCATAACCTAATTTTAAAATATAGCAAATGGCAACGGGAAATTAATTATGGTGATATGGGCACAGGAAAGAGGAGGGTTACGAGAGTGGGAGTACCTCCCCTCCAAGAAGGGGGTGAACAAACTTACTGAGAAGGATCTTTTCCACCCAAAAGGGCTTTCACGAGGCTACTGTAAACAAACAGACAAGTTGCTGCTTGCGTAAACGACGTAAAAACATAACTCAAACTAGCTGAGTTCGTCTAGATGATAAAATTACACGTGATTCACTGGAAGATCACCTACCCCCACTTGATAGTGCTTTGTGACTTCTCACATACATCCTTACCACCCTTTATCACCTCAGGCGATGAATAGCCGTCCCCTTAATCGTTAAAGAAACGTTGCTCACGGTTTCAAATCCCTGTCTAATTGCTAGGAAGCCACAAATATGTGCTTGTTCCAGTTATCAATTTATTCGGAAATCGGATTTTTCAGAACCTTTTTTTTTCAACCAAATATTTTTCAGTCATAAGGGCTATTGAGTAAGCTAGACTTTTATAAAGGATATCTATGCTGTTACTTCTGAATTTGGAGTTATTCCTGCAGTGTATTTTAAACGTATGTAGCAATTTCTTTCTGTGTTGAAGGAATATTTTAGCATGTTCCTCGAAGGTCATCTCATTATGCAGGGTAATACCCCAGTACATAAAATGATGGAAACGCTGGATATCCTGTTTCTATCCTGTTTGTAACACATCGAAAACCAGCTTTAGTTAGTAGGTCTGTGGATGGTAGGAAGGTAAATTTCAACTAATTTGATAGCCCATTCATTTCCAGATTTCAATTGCACATGTGTTTAATGTTTCGATAAATAAACCCACATTTGGGCTTATTGTTATTACTCTTGAGCAAGACTCTCTGCCCAGTACTTTTGATCCCGAGGTTAACAACATCAGCCTCCAGCTACAGGATGGGAGTGCTGCTTAAAATTCCGTGGGAGAAAGGCCAAACTTCAAGCTAAATAACTGGTGCAATTTTTGGCTCCTCGAATAAGGTAGCCCCTATGTCGGCACAGCCGTGGTCTCTATCGAGACAAAGCAGGGTCTTATCAGTGCTATGACTCCGTATACTGTGCCTAGGAACACTCCCCCATTTAGAAAATTGAAACTCACCATCTGGATTTCTGGAGAGTTTACCTAAGATGATAGAAGATTTCGGTTGGAGACTGTGATGGATGGTCATCATTCCTAGCTCCCCAAATGAGATTTTGTGACTCATTAACTGTCCAATTCATTCGGCCAAGGGCTAGCTTCGAAACCACGAACTTGTAAGTGACAAGATCCTTTAACTATCCAGGCAGGTGAAAACTCCAGACTCGTTTGAGAGTCTGTCTGCATTTGGCGGGGAGTCTCTCTTTTGATTTCAAACCCTGTGAACGAATATAGGGGAATGCCGGGATATTCGTGCGTTTCTTCGTCATGGGGATTACGAATGAGGTTTCCGTCAACTAGCTGCATGCCATTCTTTCCTTCCGTAATCATTATTTCAACTGGTGGATGTTCGCATATTTCTCCAATCCGAATACCATTCCTATAGCCTTAATTTTCATAAGTACTTATAACCGTTGTTTATAAGTACTTTTTCCAGTGTAAGACTCGAGTCTCATCACACTGGAATGAAACACATTAAGGGCGTCCATGGAAAAAAGTTGCTTCTTATGATTATGATTCTTCTTATGCTTCATATTAGACGGAGACCGCACATTTATACCTTCCCCCGATTCGACACGAGGTATTGTAGAACAATCCACTTCCCAGATGGAAGGACTAAGTTCATTTTTCTGAACGGTAACTGGCGCTCCATGCACAGTAAAATACATTTCTTGAATTATATCTTCTTCAAAATAGCAGTGAGAAGCACATATGAAGTGAAATTAATAGTCTCCTGTAGTAAACTCATGCCATTCAAAGGCTGTACTTATTTTGCACTGCGCCGTTGGATGCAAAGCCATCAATTAGCCAATTGTTCATGTACCTTGCGACGCTTATCTCGTTTCCTGATTTATGAATTTAGCACACTTAAATGTGTTTTAATTTCTGAGGAAAAGTTTCAAATTTATTCCCAGGAAAAATGAAATATATTCACTCCATTAATATGTACTTATATGCTTTCAATACTCAGGAGTATGCATGATTCACGGTTTAAGATTTACTTCTCAGAATTAGATAAAATCTCAAAGTTTATCACTCTTTTTAAATGTTAATTTTCAATATTTTCAAGGTGATATATACTCTCAAAGTATAAGTTATATCATTTTGCTGCATGACATTGGCAAACGCTGACTGATATAATGCATATACGTTGTTGTTTATAATTTTTGAAATATATGTTTTCTTATGTGTATGATATATTTGTCTTTGAATCATCGCAGCTCTGAAAGTTGAGCTCCCACACCCCAAAGTAATATAAAGAGGAACAATAGCTACCTTTTGTCATCTTATGATTAAGCCGGGTTAGTTTATTAACTGTTCACTAAATAAAATTTATTTTTCGCAAAGGAATTAATGATAAATATGATATGATGCTGAGCATAGGAATGCACTACTGAAATACAAATAAATGAATTTTATTGCAGAACTATTATTTCCATTATTTTTGTGGTTGCAAAATGGGAAGGGTAGGTAAGATGGATATGGTACTTCTAATTTGCCCATGAACGCGTAAGCAAGCATCTTTCATTTTCAAAATTGGATGGGAAAGATCGTTTCAATGAAAATGAGTTTTCAAAAATATTCCTGCGTTATAACCAGATGCAGTGCATCTTAAGAACACCGGTCATCTTTCTACATTGTCTCTCGTGCTAACGTGAGAATAAAGTAGGAAGCCTATTGATGCTATTTATGTTGGGTCAGGAAAAGGATGGAAATAATGAAGGTGGGTGCAGACTTGGTGGAGTTCCGCGGGGAGATGACGAGCAGGAAAGAGAGAGGCAGATGGGAAAAATATCGTTGCTTGAAATGAGGTCGGGATTTATGCTCCCGTTGTGCGCTGTTATTTCTGTCCCAGAGCCTCTTCCCTTCCAGAAAGTCAGCGTTATTATGGAATCACATCGGCCATCTATTTCCTCCTCCCGCGTCTTGTAATATATTCCCTCCCTCCTCAACAAGCTCCCCCTATACCGCCCACCCAACGGCCGGGGCGGGGTGCTCTACCCTTTTGCACTCGGTGCATATGGGGCGATAAAAAGATTTATTCAAATGGGATCGGGGAGAGGTGTCTGTATATAAATGAACCTTGGGCGGCCATAGGAGCCGGAATGAAAAAATAAATATGAATAAGAGTTTTAGAGTGGAAAAGGTTACCCTGTTCGCCTCATCAAAGCGACATGGGAACAAAATACGCGGCCGATTGGACGTACCCACCGTGAAGAACGTTGATGGATGAGCTGCGATTTCTCATCGCCTTCGCGGAAAACCCAATTCTTTCGTCATTTAAGGGAATCTTTTTTCTCCTTTTTTGTAGGAACATTTTTGAAACGTTTAAGAGCGTTTTCTCTGTTATTTGTTTATATCAGGCTTTGGAAGAGAAAAAACATAATTTGGTGAGGAAATTTAGGGACTTTAGAAGCTTGACCATGCTTCGGAAATAAGTACATCTTGCCATTCTGTCGCATTTTTTACGCTATATGATAAGATGCCTGCTGCGAAAATGGAAGTTCTAAAGTTTACTCTTATTCTTGTAACGTCGTATTCTATAAATTAATAATATAAAATAATGACTTTCTGATTTATATTTGAATGCACTTCGTGCGCCAAATTACCAAACCATTAAACACACTCCAATACAATTTCCATTAATATGTATTTCTGATACCTATCGAACTGTTTTCAATTGACGAAAAAAAATAAAGAAAACCAGAATCGGGAAAGTGATTTTTGGTGAGTGTTTGCTACCAACTACTTTAGGTCAAAACTATTGCACTTCCGGACGCGAGAGGAGGAAGGCCTGGACTATTCAGGAAGTGCGCGAGGACTTTTATTGCCTTTTGTGACTTGAAGCCAATTTCATTTTTTTTAAATTCAAGAGGCGTGGGTATTTTGGAGGCCAGTCTCCCAAGTGTCATCTTCGTGAGTTAACGTGTATATTAGTTTTTGTTGATTGCATTGTGCATCTATGTCGGGATCAGTTAGGACCAGTTAGAATCCTGCATATATTCTTACAGTCGAGTAAGAACATCGTCACTGAGAGATAAATTTTCGGTTTTTTTTTGGAAATATATATTTGAAGTACACTTGTATTATTAACCCCTACTTTAAAATTTTCCTACAAAAATTTCCGTAAAAAAGTTTTGTATGGTGACATTTTTAATGGAGCAATGATACTTTCTTTTTTAATTTGGACGATTATAAAGATGTGGGGTAAAGAAATAGTATTCCAGAGATAAAAATTAGAGTTGTAAATATGAAACCATAACCTTAAATTAATATTATATACGAGCCTTCATAATAATAAACAAAAGAGGTCATACTAAAGGCATTAGTTTTTTAATCACATGGGAAAATGAATCCTCAGGAAAGTGCGCTACGCTTAAGAAAATGTAACTGGTAATTTGTAGTCAATACTGTCTCTTCATCAACGGATTTTTAAAATTAAAAGTGTACTTCTGCTCAAATATCTTTGAATTCATCGGATTTACTCTTAAACGTGAGCAATTATTTTTATTTTTTCTGCAACCTTGTGATTTTATTGACTCAATCTTATTACGTTCAACCAAACCTTTCTTCTTTTGCGTTCCTATGGATCATTTTTTCCATTTGTACCATCTAGATTTTTACCTGGTCGTGCATCCACCCACGCGTTAGAGCTCTAGCGATTATAGACTCCATTCCATCCATGGGAATCTAAATCTTCTCAGCATTCGTATCTTACCCTTGAGATATCCCTCTTCACAGCAACGTTTCTGAGAAACAAGAAGAAAAATATTTTCCTAAGGTTTTCCGGATCGGGTGTTGCTTTGAAGTCGGACCCTCACTCGGGGGGAAGGGTCAGCGATGGCATATTGAGTGAGAGAGAGAAAAAGAGAAGGAGTTAGTGGAGATGCCAGGCATGTGAAGCTGCCTGTGGGCACACGGTTTGCGATAAGATAAGGAGGCGAGGGGTTTGGAGCGGTAGCTATGGGCGTGAGTGGGCCGAATAGAAATGAGAATACGGGGAGAATGGAAAAAAGGATAATGTAATCCGAAACCTTTCCTGAAAGATTTTCTTTAGAACTTCGTTCTTACATCGAATTGCGTGAAAATAATTCCATTGTACTCTCAGAATAATCATTCTTGTAGGGGGTGTGGCCCGCCATCTTATTTCCGACGCGCTCGTGCGAGGGAAGAAGGAAAAAAATAAAATTTATTATATCATTGATTTCATTTCTACTTCATATTTTGCGGCTGAAGAGTTTTTTTTTGTTTCATCGAGTGTTCTTGAAAGTCGAAAAAAATTTAATCAATTTCGATGAAATCGATCTTTGGAACCAAGCGTGATTCACCAGCTCCTGACTTCACCTCGACTAGTCAACCGTGCTACCGTACTCCTTGCGTATCATCTCAAGCACAATGTAACTTCGGAACGTTTCTTTTGCTTAATGGAAAAAGTGTTTTTGCCACCAAAGGGATTAAAAAAGTTACTATGATGTGTCACGCCCTTTGCGGGAACACTGAAGAGCGCTTCTAATGGAACGTATTTCTGAACAATTAATCTTCCGTCTTAGCCTTCAATGTTAAAACAAAGAGGAAATCGAGGGATAAAGTACTATTTTACTGAAAGAAGACATAAGTAGTTGGTTATGTATATCACTTCCAGTGGTATGACATTTCATGAGCTATCGCTAGTAATGAGTTTGGCAAATTCAGATGAAAATCATATAACATTCTGAAGAAATAATATTCTCACTGCATAAAGGGGAAGAAATGATTAAGTTAGGCTATAATAAAGTACAGTATAGGGGGTGGACTTCGGATGACTTGCATTATAATTATTAAGCCCGATTAATAGTTGCATTTATTTGGGAATATCTTCATAAGTTTTGTAAAGCGCCACCTGTGTGGATCTTTGCTTATAATTAGATCCACATGATAGCATGTTAATTATAATTATGCCTTCTCGTGAGCAAAAATATCACTTTTAAATCATAACTTGTTGTTGCCCCTTGAAAAGCGTTTTTATGGACTAATGGTATGTGTCCTTTCACCATCTCAATTATTTTTACCAAATTTGATGAAATTTAACTTTCCTAAATATGTAAAAATAAGGGCCAGTAGGAATTTGCCAATATTCGAAATAAGCAGGGTTCAGAGGAAAGATTCCCGTTTCGTGAAAAATCGTTGTATTCGAAAATAAGAGTGTCACATTGTTATTGAATTGGTCTAAATGGAAGGCACTTAAAACAGGAATATTGGATGAACGTCTTTCGCAGTTTGAAAGATAGGAATCGATCTAGTTTAACACGGAAACAGAAGAAATCATTTCACATCCGCATTAAATAGGCAGGCAAGACCACAACGAGAAATTGAGAGAGATTGACTTGCGAAGAGATAGAGGGAATCCTTTCCTCGGACAATCCGTGACTAAAAAATAGGAAATAAGTGTGGTAGTTTAAGAAATCCGTGAGTGAAGGAATGCAAAACGCTTATGGCAATCAATGTCATTAATGTCAGGTGACACAAGACCCGCTGCGCACGACATCGAGGCGGATTGCAGGGTACTATGTACATGCATATATACTGTTTAAATACATGAAGAACAAGCAAAGAGTGCTACGAAAGCAGTATTTATTCATTTAATATCGGTTAATTTTAAAGCAAGTGATAAAGAAACATATCATGGGTCTGAACATTTGATTTTCTTTTGTGAACTATAATGGTGTGAGTGAAGATAATTAAATCCATCAGTTGGATGCCACTTAAGTAGGTGCATAATACTGTGCAACAACAATAATCTAGTGATTTCCAAAAAAAATGGTAAATTTTATCATTATTTTTTCGGACGGATCTTTCCGAAGGATATAGAGTGAAGAAACTTCCAATTATGTAATAATATCCTTGTCATGAAGAATTTAGTCCAAGTACAATTCGCTAAATGTGTTTCACATTGCTAGCTGAATTCAAAATCTATGTCGGGATCAGCTAGGAGCAGTTAGGATTCCATATGTTTTCAAGCATCGGAGAAAATTTATCGCCACACGGAGAAAATTTTTCTGGATTTTTTCCTTGAAATGTGTATCTAAAGTTGTACCTACATTGTTACTTACAGTACTTGACCATTATTTTAAAAATGCCAACAAATGAATAGTTACAAATATATTTTAGCCTTTAGGTAATAATAAAAGATTATATTTAATATAAAAACGAGATGACTCAATAATGAAGCATTATAAGTTTTTTAATTTGGAAGATTTTAAAGACATGGTTTAAGAATTAATGTCCCCGAAAGAAAAATAAAAAAAATATTTAATATGAAATCAAAACCCTAATAAAATCACATTAGATTCTTCAATTGAAATAAAAGTAGTGCAACTAACGACTAATTCTTTAATCATATAGGTAAATTACCCAAAAGAAATGTGCGCAATGCTTTGGAAAAATTAACTGTTATTTCGTTGGCGAAACAGGATGTTCATCGACGGAATATTCCAATAAAAATGTTAGTGCTTTAGTACAAAAGTCGTTATAATCATTGGACTTATTCGTTAACGTGATGATTTGTTGTGTGTTGTGCAGCGGAAGTAGCGGCTGAAGAAAAGCGCTGCGAACAGCGAGCCAATACTCCGCAGCAACATCAAGTCAATGCTAATGATAATTCAAGGAGTTTTCCATGGGAAATGTATTCCATGATTCCCAGCTGTGCTTCAAACAATGGAAATGCCAATGGAATCCCTGTACATAAATCCGAAGGGACTACATTGAAGTATTTTAATAGAAGTACAACCAATTGGGATTACAATAAGTACACTGTAGGCGGTAAGAGGAGGAAATGAATGAGTGTGACTGTCAGAAATCGACCGCCTTTGAGGCGAGATTTCGGTAAACGGAAGAGGCAGGGAGGGGGTATGGATGGTGCTGTTAAAACAGAACAAGTGATCATGTTTTCATGCTAATATCCTCTCACCATCATACCTCTTAAACTATTTTCTGTGTATGGAAATAATAATAGAATGAAATTTGCTAAAGAGAGGAAGATGAGCGAAGAAGTATTTACTAGAGTAAGAGAACATTGTGCTTTGATCATCATTGCAAGGAGAACGTTATTTTGGATGGAAAACGTGGAATGATAATATGGTCCTCGACGGATATTTTTGATTTGGGATAATTCCAAAAATAAAAACAGAAAGAAAGCAGTGTAATGGTGAGCAACTGGTCTCCTGTGCCCCGCGATGCGGTTTTCCATTTGCCTTGTGAACAACGGACCACAAACACCAGAAAACCTCTATACATATATTCGTCGCCGTTAATAAATAAATTCGTCGTCTCTCCTGTTCTTCATACCTAACTATCATACGCCATTTTTTCTCAGGCTTTCTCAACTTCTGGTCTCTAATATTGGTCTCCTTACCTCTCTGTTTTAAAGCTCTTTCTCCTTGGTTGTTGGCTTTGTTCTAATTTACGAGCACCGAAAAATGCAAAACACGCTTTACTAAAACCTAGTCGTGTGTAAGCATCTAATTTCATCATAATTATAGACATTAATAGCAGATTGGGTTTCATACAACTCTCCACGCGAATCTCCTGTCGGCCAATCTTATAAGGTTCTCTTATCTCTTCTCTGCAACTTTTCCTAAAAACTGTCTCTCATGTTTCCTAGGTCTTCTATTATAGGTATAAGCGCCAAAGTACTTCCCGTTTCCTATGACGTCCTGCAAGTATCTGCAGCACTCTATTGTTCCTCAAATTACGCTATTGTTTATCTCTATGCCTTTTGGTGATATCCTTTATTTTTATTTTTAATGATACTTAATTTGTGCGACTTCTGAATCAACCATTCAATCCTGCCATTTGTTATCATCAATCTCTTTTATTATCAAAATTCCACTCCAGTAGTATTATTTTCTTGACTCCAATCAACTTTCCTTCATTATATCAAAGTGTATGCGTAATGCGTATGCATGAATATTTCTTTTTAGAGTTCCCTGATTTTAGAGCAAAAATTCAGCAATGAGAGTAGTTTAATCATCTTGTCATCAAAACCGTCCTGGCTATTGCGATTGCGATCATTTAGTTGCATATTATTTTTTGGTAAATGTTTTTTTTTGGTAAATGTTTTTTTTGGTGCAAGGTAATTGCTACAGTATTATTAATACATAATGGAACATGTTATAACTCTTTGGTGTATTCTTTGTGATACATTTACTTATTGTTTTAGTATATATTACACTTATAAATATTCAGTATAATGTTATGCATTTCCGTTGATCCATTTCTGAATAACTGATCCCTTTATCATTTTCTACCATAATGTACACTAAATCTGGGTGTTCTAATATTCACAATTATATTTGTTTCAAACAATAATCATGTCATAAAATATTTAACCGAAACTAGGGGAGCAACATCGCAGATTGCAAAATCTGAAAATGAAGTAAATAATGCTTAAGGAAGACATATTGTTCAATAAAGGCAATTAAAATATTTATAAACATAATTGGGGGTGTCTATAAATGTAATCATGTAACAACAAAAGTAGTAGCATAAAAAATGCCAAAGATTCATTTACACCAATAAGGTACGGAACTAAGCCAAAGACTAGCCAAAAATATATGCCTGGAAGAAATTGGGCTCATTGTCACTACAAATAATGGTACAAGAATATGAAGGTGGGGCCAAATAACTAGGATATTAGTAAAATTACACTTCAGAAGAAAAAAATCTAATGACAAAAGAAGTAAAGACGGAATTTGGAAAATATTAAAGAAGAAGATGTGGGATCCAGGTTGAAAGGACGCATCGGAGAACTTTATAAATGGAGAAAATATATAGAACCCTGATAAAAGATGAGGGTTAAGCGCGAATAAACGATTTTTAGCCTGCCTGATGTATTGATTGGTATGTACTCAGACTTACTCTAAGGAAAAGAAATCATTTGGGGATATACATGTTAATAAAGAAGACCTCTAGGTCTACACAGTTGAAGGAAAGAGATCTCGTTAGGAAAAATCAATAACTTCTGATGTGATATATTTATGAATTAATTTTAAGTAATATTTAAAGGAATATACTTCTCATGCAAACATTTTATCTATGTGTTAATCATATTTTTGAGAGTACTTTCTTAAAATTCAATCTTGATTACGTCTTCAATTAACGGATAAAAATGTAAGCATTATATTTACTTGATATTTGGGATATTAATCCATATTATAACATTTCTTTGACTTCGTAGCACAGATAGCTACCATTATGCCTACACTTACTCAGTGGGAGCAACGTTGAAATTAATTGGAATCTCATTTTTACTTCCCCTACAAAAAGATACGAACATTAAAATAGCAGCTTCCTTGCGACGGCGTATTTAAAACACACGTAGTTGCCGCCGGTACCACAGTACTACACTTTTACAACAATTGAGATGGATTCCGAAGAAAGCAAATTAGAGGTCCTTTACCCATAATAGAAAACTTTTTACGATTTGAAAGCCACACGATAACCCTTCCCATGCATTGCCATTTCCCTCTTCATTTTGTGAGCTTCGGAATGAACCACGTCGTTTATTAAGGTTTGAAATCGATTCGACTCTCAGAATCTTAAAACCCCTCTCATCCTAAACCCCCTTCCCCCTCCTAGACCCCCAATTCTTCCACTGCGTTCTCCTCCTCCTAGTTCCTGCCACCCCTATGTCACCCTTCCATTCGATCCGATTAGTCCCCCCCCGCAATCTGCTGCTCCTTATCTTTATTTGGTAATTCTTCCGCTTCCGCCGTTAGCAACAATGGCTACGAAAGCACTTCCTTCAAATTGGTTAGGAAGCGGGAAATTCCGTTACGCTGGCGGTAGCGCACGTGGACGGAATGATGTCGGATGTGAAAGAATAAACCTCTATCGATCCTCCCTTTTCACTGATGTTGGATTTAGTATTTAATTCAATCTTTGTTTATCACAGCACGTACATACTTTTGAATGGTGTATAAGCATGGTTTATGAGCAGAATGTTTGTTATTTGAAGAGTAATGATTCGGATTAAAAAGTTCAGTCCTGTACATTTTTCGTTTGCTACAAAACATTCATTCGTTAGCAAAATTGAATGAAGAAGAATTATGAAAATTAGCTATGAAAAATACCTTATTTCAGATATTAATTAATATTTTCAATGTAAACCACGGTTGGTAGCTTCGGAAAGGGAAAAAGTGAACATATATCTCTGCACATTTGCCTAGTTTATGAATATTGTGTACAGGTACAGTGCAACTATTTATTTTCTGGTTCCGAAGGTTGAAGTTCCAAATATTCGAATTTCAAGGTCCCTGTATTGAAAATGCGTGACTCTTGGAGTTAAAATGCTGTTTGGTCATGCTGTTTTATCATTCACTAAATATTAGTTACAATTATATCACAATTATTATAATAAATTAAGTATGAATACCGACGTCTTCCTAGTCCGGGTTAGGTATCTTAAGTACTCATACATAAGTGTTATAGCTATGGCGAAAATAGTAGTTACCGGTACTTATCCCAAATCACTTTTAATCCCAACTATCATGATGATTAAATTTAAATGCCATGGTAACATTCATTACATTTGAACAACGTTTGAAATGTTACATAGTACCCATTTCTGCATGCATAGTGTGGCAGTGGTCGCAAAACGGCAGTACCTATACATTATTTAGTTCATGACTAGGCATATGTATTATAACACGGATATTGTTCCTCGAGTATTTAACTGTAACTAATTGCGGATGAAATAAGTGGGCAAAACAACGAAGTACCTAGCCTGGAATTCTTGAAAACGGCATCAAGGTATGAAAAATATAGCTGGTAATGAACAAATCCAGTTCTCAACTAATATCAGTTCTCGCAATACTACATAAAATAGGGAATTGAAGAAACAAAACGTTTAGCCATTGCGTAATTTTTCGTACTATCTTATTCATCGTGGTCTTTTTTATTGTATTCACAGCGATAAGAAAGAAGAATGTTTAAAGAACTTGAATTAAATAAACACATGATGTGAAATTGTGTTGGGATAACATATTTTTCAGCATGCTCCTTGTCAACTGACAATTTCCGAGTAGCAAAAACTCAGTGAAAATTATTTATTTTTAATATATATAATATATAATTTAATATAAATATGTAATTTAATATAAACTTTATTTACCTGATTTGGGAAATTTTGCTTATTTGCGAGTTATTCGTGGACTTGCAGCTCTTGTCGACACCAGCTAAGCAACTATGCTCTCCGATTGGCTGAAAGGACAATTCATAAACATGAATATGAAGAAAAAAATAATCCAGCTCAAATCCTAGGTCCGAGATTAAATTCCCTGTCACTGTCGCCATCGCTGCCATTCCACGCATTCACTCAACAAATGACAATTTGCAATTTGCACTATCGTTGTCGGTATAACTAGGGTAAAGGAATGCACGTGTTTCCCTGGAAAAAGCGTTTCTTCATTGCTTACAGCGCCGTTATTTTATTTGATGATTACCTTATCACCACTTCTTGATGATCGTGTGGAGCACGAAGGAAAGGTAATGGGCCTAAAAAGTTAATGTTAAATGTTTTTGCATGGTCCCCTTTTTTGCAAGTGAATTGCATATCTTTTCTGCGCGTAAACCATTTTCTGTATTAAAATAGGCCTGAAGTAGATGGAAATGTTTAAAGGAAAGTATTTTCAGCATAATTGTAACACCATCTATTTTCATCTAATATCTTAACTTTTCCCACTTCATGGACTATAATCTTAACTTAGTGGGATCGCTTGCTTGTTCTGATGACCTTAGAGTAGTGCTGGCGGGAGCGTAAAAATGACTCCTTTTAGAGTCACCCATCCTAGATAGGTCGAAGGGAATGGAAGTCCACACAGCATCTGTTCCTGAGTGATGCCGTTGTAATGGAGTGTCATCCCAGTGGGGCGGCCATTTAAATGATGGTGTCAGGTTAAAAACACTAATTACAAAGGCAACGTGAAAGTACCTATTTATTATTCCCAAGTAATCATGATGGACAAAAAAACGAAAAGAGTCCAGGCTGCTACGGGGCCAGGCCCAAAGGTGTGGGTATCGTTCCCGGCAGCGGGGGAGGCAAGTTCTCCGCGATCGTCATTACACGGAACACTTTCACTGCCGAATCGACAGCAGCAGAAATGAGGACTAAATAGAGGTACGCTACAGTCAAAATTGGGACCTTGGCGTGTTACGATGACGATGAAAACAGTGAGGTTAGAAAAGATCAAACGAGAGATGGATCGAGGAAATATTGACGTGCTAGACTTGTGCGTGGTGAGATAGAAGGATAGTGGGGATTATTGCAGTGATAAATAGTGGATAGTAGAGTGACATTCAGGGCAAGAGAGCTTGCATGGAGTAGCAGTGGTATTAAACAAAAAAGGTAGGAAAAATAGGTAGAGAGTAAATATAATTTAATTGTAATTGTAAATATAATGTAATTGTTAATGTAATTGATAACATGGATATTTGGCAAGGATGTGATGTAGAGACTAGTAAATACGTTTATATGGAGTGTAGTTATGTATGGTTCGGAAACTTGGGACGAAAGGCGTAGGCTGGAGCTTTTGAAATGTGGGTGTGGAGAAGGATGTAAAAGGCGAAATTGACAGAAAGTGTAACGAACAAGGTGGGAATGGAACGGGAGGAGATAGGCCTCTTAGAAGAAATCCGAAGGAGGCAGGAAAATTAGATGTGGTGCGTACTGATTGGCGATATTATATATAGTTGTTATTATATTATTTGTTATTATGTTATTACACTTATTATAATTCAAGTATATGATAGAGAGTGGAATCTTGGGTGATCAAGGTAGAGGGAAGAGAAGATTAGGCATCTTGGTTGGAATGAAGGGTGGCAGAAGATATGTTGAAATGAAGAAATGGTTATTGTTGGGGTGTGTCCATGAGAAACCTACCTTAACCGGTAAAATACCATTTATTTGTCTTGACTTTTAGAATGAATAAAATATTCATCGCTACCATTTAATTTTCTGATGACTTCCTTTATTTTCGTTCTCACGATTTTGATTGTGTTTTTTATTATTTCTTTCTAACAAATCTCTAAAATTTCTGCTGCTATGTATTCAATTGCTTTGTTATTCCTTTTGTCCTTTCCCAGATTATAAAATGATATATCTATTTTTAAGCCTTTTCATGAATAGGTTCTTAAAATTTACGTTTAAGTATAAGTGCTAATTCATTCTTGTGACTCAGGATTCGATTGCCCATTTTTTTCGGAATGGGAAAACCTAAATTATAAACTTTATTCTTAAGATATTCAACAAATTTAATATTCTAGTAAACAGAATATGTAATTATAAATTTTATTCTTAGAATATTCTAGTAAACAGAATATTCCGTGTGCTAGGTCATACTTCCCTAATGCTTCTAATTACCAAATCCTCTTCCACAAATCGCCGGTATTCAAGAACCCTGGATTCCTTTTTTTTAATCAAAGTAAATTTTTATGACCAAAGCACATTTCGGCGTTTTTAAGGTTTTGGAATTAATAATTAACAATCGTATATATTCTCTATAATATTCTACTCTAAATTATTGCTCCCCAACATTTAAGGCTCTTCTTTTCTATGATGAAGGTTATTATGATCATTACTAAAGATTGTTTTCCGGAAATCTTGCAATTAGTTTTCCTCATCTTATTCACAATCTTTCGGGTTTTCTGTTCAACAAACTTTGATGTGTTTTTCTTTACTCGAAACTTCAGTCATTTCACCAAAATTTACGAAGGGTTTCTTCACTAGTTAATTATATACATTATTTTATCTTCGTAATTATAATGTAGTATACAATTTTCATTCCTATTAATGCTATATTTTTCAAAATTATCTGATTTGGTCAAAATTGTTGGCGCAGATCTAACGGACAAACAAACGAAATATTTTTTCCCCTGAAAAATGAAATGTTTTGAACCTACATACGAATTTATGTTCTTTTTTTGAAGTATCTGAGTGTTTGTATGGCGTCTTTTAATAAAACTTAATTGCACATAATTCCCTATCATAAATTTCCAAACAAAATATGAAACATTGTTTTCCTTGCTGTTAAATTTTATCAGTGCCACGTTTACATAAAATAAACTTATGCAATAAACTGGTTTTGTTTAAAATTTTTTAAAATTCCAACGTAATACTATTTCGCGTACGGATGTATTACTTCGTTTAAGCTAATATTTGCGGATGAGAAGCGATTAAATAAAGTTTCATTTCAAGCATGTGGGAGAGAAAATTATTTGGAGGTGTTCTGGTTGTAGGAGATATTGCACTACGAGAGCTGGATGTGTTACGTCCTACCTAGTAGAATGTAGATTTTGGAAAGAAGATCCCCCGAGAAAGAGCTTTGACAAATATGTATCTAGAATGAATAAAGGTGAATAAGAGTAAAAAGGGGAAACAGGTGAATGAGAATAAAATATAAGCCTTTATTATTATTAGCCTAAGCATTTCATTTACTTCGTAGATATTATAGTAGGATTGCAACAAAACAACATCGTTTTGAACTACTTATTACGAAAATGAAAATATCGCTTCCATCTTTCGATATTTGGATCATATGCAATGATGGGCATCAATAATATTTCATCTTATTGATTCTTAATATTGGCATTTATGATCGACTAATAAGTGTGTGCAATAGAATGCATGCAATTTTCCACGTCACTTGGGGCACGCTTGGGTTGGTAAAGAATGTTCTTAAGGTCATGCAGAGCAGAGGGAAACTCTATATCATATTTTACATCACCTCCCAATTGAAGCTCCTAATAAAATATATCCTTACGTCCCGGCCTACCCCTGGCATATCGCAGCTATGGTAACACCCCCCAACACATATGATCACGAATAAAAAGTCACCTAAAGAAACTTTGAGTTTATTCCTCCGATCCAAATCATTCCATCTACCATAATCTAACCCACTGCACCCTCTCCCTCGTCGATCGGTTGAACCAGCGTTTGACAACCAATGGCACACAGGTTGAAATGGGCTGACACAATAGTTGACCGAAAATAGAAGTTATTACAACAAGACTTACATAGGAAAGTCAGCTATTATCACTTGAATATCCCCATTTGGCTGCGCTCAAATTCAATGAAATAATTAAAATAAAACTACCATTTGGAAGAAAAACTCACCAACTCATGTTGCGTCTGGGTTAAAGGAACCGAAATCAGTTGGTTTTAAATTTACGTCACATTAGTCATTTAATTTTTTTATACCTCCAGATAAAACTATTGAAAATATCTAGACATGCCCATAATCGATAAGTTCGAAATGAAAACTGCTACGACTAAGCAGAATATTTTCAGTTCAGAAATTAATGTTATACTTATTATAATTACTTCCTTAGCGTTTCTTCATTCCGGAAACCTTACATTTCACCCTCAATTAAATTGATTTTGAATTATCATTTGATATTTATTTATATATTCCCCTTTCATGTGGTCGTCATCCGTGCTTTGGTGTAAAATTATAAGTTTAATAATCTCACTTTCGAATTCGTAAATCAATGTCTTCTGTCAATCTAATCACTTTCATGCTTACGTCCACCAAGTTATCGTAATTTTAAGTGGCATTCGGCTTCGTGACTCTTGATATTTCTCCCTTATCTTCAGGGGTTATCATCCCGATGATTGGTTGGTAGCAGCTCTCCTGTTATCTGCATATCTTTTATTTCCTTCATAGTTCCTTACGCTTACGTCCTCATTAATTTGATACTCCTAATTCATCCTAGGTTTTCCTCCTCATTTATACCCGTTATATTCTTTTTTTTATATTCTCTTCATTATCATCTTCTCTCAGAACAGTGCTTTATAAGTTATCCTCTTCTTATGGTAGGTGCCATCTGGAGGATTCTTTCTTTATATTCTATCCAAAAAAATTAATTTGTAACCTTATTCACCCATTTTACTTCCATTATTCGTCTGCAGCACCAGATTTACATTTTTCTTATAATCTTTATAGTTTTTTCCCTGCTTCTACCTCTGTTCATATTCATAATATTTCGAAAGGTCTACTCCAAAGAAATGTTATAGAACTGCTTTATTACATATAGAATTGTACTCTTAGCCTGATCCTTAGGATATATTTTTTTGTTTCTTCTTTCCTCGTAAATTTACAGGCTAATTAGATAAAATTATACTGCTTCTTCTTCTGTCTTTCCTTAGGATTATTTGAAAAATATCCTCCTTGTATGAAAATCAGACTTTTCTTGGTTTTATTCTTGTTAACCTTTCGGTTTTTATTCATTCCCTTTGATTTTTTTTCTTTTTTTATAAGGCTTTAGAAAAAATGAACAACATTCCCAGGTTGCCTAACCTTTTTCTTCCTTCTAATCTTCTTTTCTTCTTTCTAATTCTTACTTTTATTCTGCAAGTGGTTTTTATGCATATTTACTCTTGAGATAATTAAAATATATTGCGCTGGTTGAAATAAAAATATATAACAGTGGTTAAACGATTTTCTTTATGAGATAAAGAAGGGTCTCTGCTTTTTCTGGAGACTACACTGTAGGAAGAGATCTCGAATTTCCCACAAAGCAGTTGTGTTGGTCAGAGACGATGTTTCGAAAGCTTAGTTTGCCATGGTCTTCAGAATGAATGGAGAACGTCAGGGTCAACGTTCATAGTCTACCATGATCATCACCCTGGTGGCCACGAAAGACTCAGCCTTCGAAAAATTTGTGTTCATAAACCTTTCCACCAGTTGATGATTATGGAAAGCCTATTTATGAATCAAAGTCCACTTTAAAGCTTTAGTGGTTTCCCTATTGAACGGCAGTATTCTATTTAGACTGAACTAGCAAAACATTTGCTTCAATATCACGAAGACGAGAATAGACGACTTGCTCTTGAAAAGAAGTCTCTTAGGGAATTAATTATTATCACCGCTGCTGCAATTGTGAGCGAATATCGGTGAATAACTTCAAGAGCACTATCATAAATTCGGGAAACCGTGTTTGGTGCCACTCTGGTGAAATAAAAATTGCAAATGCAACGAATTTGTGCTCGGTGGGTTTCAAAACTGCTCATACTCGAAGAACAGGACGTTTGACTGCGTGTTTGTTCGCAGTTGAAGTCGATGTTACAGAAATATGAGTTTCTTTCCAAGGGTATTACTACTGATGAAGTATGGGTTTATCATTTTCATCCTAAGATCAAACAGCAAAGCTCTGTGTGGAATTCTCCGGCAGTAAAAAAAGCCAGTTTTGGCTTCTACTGGTTAGGGTATGGTCACATAATTTTTCGATATTCAGGGACTGGTGTATCGGCATGCCGTATCAGCAAACACAAGTGTAAATGAAGCATATTATTGAGAAGTAATAAAATTCTCCAAAGGCCAAATAAATCGCACAACGGCCAATTAATAAAGCAACGAGCTAGATGTCGCACCTCAATAATGCACAACCGCACTTCGCAAAATTTTATGGTAAATATATATTATGAGAATCAATGTGAACGTGTTTCTCATCCTTCCAATGGTGAAGACTCCTCTACTAGCTCCATGTCACTGCTTCATGTTCCCCAATGAGAAGAAACACTTTTGTGGAAAACATATTGCATTATGAGAATCAGTGGTCAAGTCTAATTAGGCGATTTTGAAGAAACTGTAAAAAATATCATCCAGATTCCCTTTTAAGACTGGAGAAATGTTGGGGCCAGAGAATTGCATTAATGGGGAATTCTTAAAGAAGGAACTAATTAGATACTTGAAGACATTTTGTAAAAAAAGAAATATTACTAATATTGAATATTCCTCTTGTAAACCAATCTATCTCTATTTGTTATTTTTAATTGATTGTAACGGACTCTGCCTCAAATGCATCGCAATTTCGTTCCCATTTTACGTGAAATATGTTAAATAGTACAGAAGTCCAGCCCTGCTCATGCATGAATATAAGATACCGTCAGGCAGATCTCGCTCATGACCAAAAATGTAAGGTTTCCCTATTTTTCCCGTTGAATCGATGTAATATGTATGTATATGGAATGAGGTATTTGGGTCTAATATATTAGACAATTATTTAAATTATTGCTAAAAACAAGAATGTGAATGAAATTGCATAATGAGCAAATTTACTTAGAACAAATAATTATGCAATTACTTCATCTAAATAAAAACCCTCATGCATCTAGATATCATATTTTCAAGGGTTTAAAATGGTTATGTGAAAAATGTTACAGAAAAAGTCTTTGTCATCTTGTCCTACCGTTTTATCTCTTTAGAGCCATACAAATTTATAAATTCTTTATTCATAGCTTCTTATAAATGATTTCTACAAATGTATTACATTAAAGTTACTTCGGAAGAGTTTACCCTTTTCACTCTCAAAGCAAAGAAAACGTTCAAAGCTCACCCTTGATACGAAAAAATGAATGGGTTTGCTAAGGGTTCTGACTGTAAGAGATTTCGAGCATTGACTGTCGTTAAGAACGTGGCCCTAGGGGCTTGTCCTGGGAGATTATTTGGTAATCCGTAGGTGTCACTCAACCCTTCCGCTGCTTATTGCCACGACTCCTATGAACTCTCTATTTTCTGAACCACTCCAATATCCACATTTCCCAAGTGTCGTCCCCTCTTAGCTTCCTCCCCATAATGTGAGTTCACGCTCGGAAAGCACCCACCCACGAATTCAGAGTTCGTTCAAATCAAGGCGTTGGTGGTTTTAACACGTGCAGATCTGTTTACCAATGCGCCGGAGTTTAACTAGTGAAAATCGTGCTCAATAAAGTGATAAGTGGAAGGGTCGGAAGACAGGAAGGAAGGTTGCATGGGAAATAAGGCCCCATAAATGCCTCAGCTCTAAGAATTTTTTCTTACTTTTCTTTGCCTACGATCAAACACTCTGTCATATATCGTGGTTTAATTTAATGTACTGATTTTTCATCAGAGCCGTGTTGCTTAATTTTTCTGCTGCATTTACAAATATTTTTAGGGATCGATATCTCCCCAAATTTATTTCTTCATTAATCTATCTTTTAAATATTGTACTTTTGTCCTAGCTGACGTTGAGGTCTGGGAATAAAATAAAATAACACCCTTGATTGCTTGATAAGAGCCATACACTAATGCTTTGTATTCAAACTCTTAGGGTTTGCTTCATCAGGCTTAATGGTTGCATAAGATTTTGCATTTTTTTTAATTCTAGAGGGGTGTGGGCGTCTAGTTGGTAGAGCACCGAGTTTGTTACTGAAACATATAATATATCCGGTACAGTTGAGTACTCAACTGGTATCAACATCCATATGGTACACTGAAAACCATCACTAGGATGTATGGCAGGTTCTCACACCAGGAAAAACCGTCATAATTACACGTCATTTGAATACCAGTGCCTAAAGGAGGCGTCTTATAATTCAAGCAGTGGTACCTTATACATTCTATCAACATCTTTAAATGCACTGTATAACTAATTATAAAAAAAGTACTGAAAAAAATTGAGACGAGGTTCGAGTATGGGTTGCAAATAAATTACGTAAAATTGGGTGCACTAGCTAGGCTACTTTGCATAAAATATTTTTTCCTGAGCAGTTCCCATGTTAGTTATCCCTTATCCCTGAGCCCCTTATCCCTGAGCCCCTTATCCCTGAGCCCCTTATCCCTGGGTTCCTTATCGGCTGGGGAAAATGTAGTTTTAAAATTCTCCATTCTACAGTTTAACTCACTGATCTTATTTTCGTGATCTCTCCTACCGTAGCATAAAGGGATTCATAAGACATTTTTAGCATCATTGGAAAGAGGTTCATCTCTGATTAATGCTGCAAATTTAAACTTAAATTCAGCACCCGAAGATGACGGCTACGCGCTATAACTAGAAGTACAAAATAAAAGTGTGTGGAAAATGTATAGTATTCTACATTTATTCAAGATGAATTTCCACGTAGTCAAGCCTGATACCATCGAGTAGCTTAAATTTGGCCTTAGGTCATAAAGGTATTTCCAATATAGTTCTCCCAATAATTCAGCCATGCTAATAAGTTTATCACTAAATAGCTCCTCCTCCCTGAACGCGGTATAATTTGGCTATCAAAGTCACTTCGTGAGGATCCCATCCACGAGAAGCATGTTCTAAGCGAGGCTTATATAGAGAGCGTAAAACATTGCTCTTTTACTCTCTAATAATGATTGCTGGTGGCAAAAGAGATGCAAAAATTTCCGTTTCATGTCTATTCATAAATATTGTCAATGAAAATAAGGCTACAGTGGAGTACACATGTAATGTCACCTCGACAAGAAATTATCGATGGGTGGATATTTTGCTCTCGGTGAATGACTGGAAAGTTGGCGAAGAAAGAATGTGATCAATTTATACAACGGTGCATGGGACAAACCTCCCTGGGTACGCCAATGTTTGTTCATGAATCTCGGAAGGAGACACTTCAATTCACGTCTTCCTCTTCATGGCTTCATAAAACGCTGACATTCCTTTGCAGTTAGAAAAATTTTTCTCAAATGCATAGCGTCGGGTCACTGGTGGCGTCCTTGGAAAGGCCCAACCGCAGTGAAAAACCATAATTCTCTCTCCCCAACCCTCACCGTTCATTTCCAGAATGAACAATGCACACGTAGGTTACTTCTCTCGGCCTTGATATACTGTGTATAATTATCACGTCCTCCGTCCTCTCAAGTTATCTTGTGTATCGCCGAACGGTTGTTTTCATCGACCGATTTGTGTGTATGTGTGTGTGTATAAATAAATAAATATATATATATATATATATATATATATATATATAT
>LYUA01002200.1:151990-162797 GCA_002093875.1 Calopteryx splendens | reverse complement strand
GGTAGAATGTTGGGTAAGCGAGGGAGAGGGAGGAAGAGATTAGGCATATTGGACGGATTCAAGGGAGGCAGGAAGTATGCAGAAATGAAGAAAGGGTTACTTTAGGAGTGTGCCCATCACCTACCTTAACCGGTAGATTACGAATAATTATAATAATGTTTTTAGTAACATACCTTTACTAATCCTTACATTTTGATAGTCCTTCTCAAAGTAGTCTCCATTGGATGAAATACACTCTCCCTATCTTTTTTTAGCATGCTATGTTTGATAGGTCCATCAAAATCACCTTTGAATTATTCACCACCGCTTTTCGAGATAAAAACGCCTTTACTGGAGGTGTATCTTCGAATTGAGGAATTGGAAAAACTATATGGGCCTAGATGTGGGCTACGTCTATATGTTACATAAACTTCAATTACGAGCAAAACTACACGGTAACGCCCGTTTGCTTAGGAATGAGCAGCCTCGGATACTCGGGAGGTCAGGTGGAGCTCGGTATCCACCTCCCCCTAAGCAATATAAATGGAATCTGAATGCAATAATTATATTACCTTATGAAGACCATATCGGAGAATTTGTTACGTTTATTTATAAGAATTTTTTATAAATTCAAAGAAAAGTTGTAAAAGAAAGAGAGAAAATTCATTTTAAAATGGTTATTTAAAATTATTAATAATTCGAATTTAGAAATAAACATTCAAGGTTTTTATTACAACAGTAAAATTAAAGGAATTTTCAATTAAATTTTTATTACACATAACATAAGTAAATGGATACTGGTCGTGTTCTGATAGAGAGATGAAATCTCGGAGAGTATGCCGCCAAGAAGAATGCCATTCTCTACAGGGCCAAGGAAAAATATTCGAGAGACCGCTTTATTCGTGAAGGCTCCTCGCAAAAAGATTTTTTCGTTAAAAAAGAATGAATGGATACCTTTCGGTGCGTGAGAAATTTTACCTCTTATAGATAGCGTCAATAGAAGGAATGTGGCTGGGCATCCTTTTTCGACGATCCTGGACTTGGGAGCGTATGTATTGTCGCGGAGCTAAAATGACGTAAATGCCCAGGAGTCGGGGTTAGCGTAGCAGGAGAAGGAATTCATAGAGATTGGATTTCTATAGGTGGTCGAGGCAATCTTTCTTGAGAGTTCACAGCATCGGATTCCCGTTGCTGGAATGGGGGAGTTGATTCCGCATGCGGATGAGAAGTGATACCGTTAGCCGGAGAATCAAGAGAAATATGTTCGATTTTAAGCTTCAAGTAAAGGATTTTTACTATAAAGAGTCTAAGCGTAGACCCCGTGCTTGGAAAATAATGGCCAACTCATGAAGCGGAATCTTACATATTAGATTTTGGATGGGAAAAGTCATTATATTTTATTTCTTGCCCTGTGAACCGATTGTATATTTGGAAACTTAGAATTTAAAATCAAAGGGACCGAATTCAGTTGTTTAGTTGAGAGGCTGGGGTTAAATGCGTGAAAGGCGGTTAACTATTAATTTTAACTTGTTGAGCGTGATATTTTCAATATCATCAGTCGAATGTTCATGCGCTGTGTCAAACTTTACTTACGGTTCGCGCTAATTCCTCTTCCAACTATTCAGCATTACGAAACCTGTCCTGCCAATTGTTTTTTGCCACAAAATGACCCTACCACCTTCGAAAACGCTGACATACCCACCAATAATTTTTCATGAATGACAATAAAAATGTACCAAATAATAAATGCTCACTTTCAGATACTCTGCCACATGGAGCATAATTGCTGCAATGGAATGCCTCCAGAGAAATAAAAACATTATGTGGTACTATATTAATCTCTTGAGGTAAGGACAAGAAGTAAAAGTGAAGTATTTCTTGCCAACATTTCGGAATGTAATTTATTCCATCATCAGGGTTCAGATAATTTTTTAAAGGCCTTCATGTTAAAGTGTATACATTAAACCAATATATTGTATAATGTTTACACTTTAAGATGAAGGCGTTTAAGAAATTATTCTGAGCTCTGATGATGGAATGAATTATATTCCGAAACGTTGGCATGGAATACTTGACTTTTACTTCTTGGCCTTACCTCAAGAGATTAATATAGGGAATTATTAGAGGTCAATATGATGAACGCCGTTATATGGTACTTGATACGTAATCACTTTTTCATGCCAAAATCCCTTCCTTTAGTTATAAAAAAACCTATCCTCGATTCCCACGGCTAACCTCTCCTTGAGGTGTCCCTAAATTAGAAGAAAATGCAATCGGAAAAGCTTTTCAAACTCTTTTAATCCTCAAGCAAGGTTTTGAATCCTAAATTTGGCAGTAAAAGAAAATATTTAGAACAATGAGACAATCATTTTGAGAAATATTCAGGCTTTTGGGTGAAACTGATTTTATAGTAAGAAATTATTTATAGGAAGGTGTTTTATGTGTATAGTTTTTGTGCAATCTCAAACGAATACTCGAGACCTAGGGAAAGGGAAAAAATAAAATTGTTCCTGAAATTGCAAATATTCCGATACGCCTTTCGTTTCCGTCAATAATATTCTTGTGTGTAGATTAGAATTTTTTCATTCGTAATTTTAGAGTGATAGGTGAATTCTAAAAATTATTTGTAACTCTAGCAATAAGTCACATAACTTTTATTTGCAATTATGGTGAATTAGAAAAAGATATTTATGCATAAATATTTTAAATACTCAAGATTTTTCAATGATATTTTCTTTTTGAAATAGCGTTTCCAAATTCTTTAATTACTTTTTCAGCCAATTTATAGTTTAGAACTACCGTACCTTCGCTTCTTATTGAAAAATATATATTAATGTTCAGGGACCTACGCAAAATTCTTCGGGTGGAGTTGTTGCTTCTACATTTTTCATTGGCCGTCAAATCGGAATCTCAGTTATGCTTTTAAATTTTTTAAATCACTTTTCAGTCGGAGCCTCTTTAAGCATTTTAATTATACTTAATTACAATTTTTTGTTGCCACGTTCAGCCTTAATGGCAACAATAAAATAAAAACGTACATTTTTAGAACGTCATAGTATGTTTATTTTTGCAGAGTACTCTTTCACAATTATCTTCTTCCTATAACTCACCCTTATGTTTAATAAACGCAATATAGAAGCTGCAAAGGAAGGTTAACTATAACAATTCGAATGGAACCAAATTGCCAATGGTCCGTCACTAGCATACAGTTGGGTTCAAAGATTGCTCATCAAGAAAAATGTGGAGAAATATTCCAGCCCTCACCATTGGCCTCGTAATTCACGAATATTCCACCCTGATGTTTATCACCGCAATATCTACTTAATGAAGCGAACCAATTTTGGACAAGGGCGCTGCTTATTGCTATGAGCAGACGAAACTTTTTCATTGCCTGTGTGCAATAGGTGAATTTTGGTATTTTAATTTAATTTTCTCTTGGAATAAATATATGAAAAAATACGAAATATAATCACTCTTTATTACATTGCCGCAGAACCTAAAAACTAATGATTCGTGTTTTCAACTGTTAAATCAATGTAGTGCGTTTCCAAGTTTTCAGACGATTTCATTAAAAAAATTCTACTTCCCTGACATTTAAAATTGTATATTTTTAGCGATAACTTTCTCTGAAAATAGCGAAAAAAGATCGTTGCAATAACGGTTTTTGGCCCCTCTGCCATTTTATTCTCACAGACGTTTCAAATCGGCATAAATCGCATAAATACCATCTGCGCATCAGAAAATAACTAACACATATAGAGGGAGTAGTTTATATTGGTCAAACCAATTTATCGACCATGATTTTCGCAAAAATTTATGAATCGGAAAATTATCCTACTTAAATGAGAAGACTTAACTGATAGTTGAAAATGAGAGGAAAAGCGGGTAAAAATCAAAATTTTGTCGATAAATCTACCGAAGCGTGCATAATTTATTTGAAACTGAACCAATGCTTATTGAAAATGGAACTATTTTTTGTTCAGGTGGCATATGAGACTTCCTGAGTGGGTTGATTATGTTTCAAAATTCAAGACTTACTGGAAATTTCAAGGCTTACTCAAAATTCAAGACTCAAATCTAGAAAATCCATCCTAAAATGCAGAACTGTGTAGCCACGGGATGGAACTATAATTAAACTGAGAGATGGACCCAGTACTTTACTACTTACCTATAGTGGCAATAACTGTTTGGATCGAGTCAGTATGTACCATGCCATTTCTCGCTTCACAACGAGCACATAAAGAACTATAAACTCTGTGGATTTATTCTGGTTTCAAAATAACTGCCATTAGTGAGAGATATCACTTTTAGCATCAAATGCAAACTTCTTACCTTGAATACAGGAAAAAAATGACACACAAATTAATAAATTTATATCTCATGCATTTTGGCACAGAACGACAAGAATTTTCACAAGTAGCGATTTTGTTTCGAAAAACATCAATACATAAAAGAGAAATAGTAATTTATTCAATTAAAGATGATACCTTATCTATTGATAATCTTCATATTTGTAAATTTTGCTACCTGCCTTCTTCCTCTACTGCTAATTTCTTGCTATGGGCTTTTTTTAAAGAATGCCTTTCAGTGTAGGAAATCGTTACGTTTTTAAATAACTACTACAAGAACATACTATTCCAATTAATATTTTAAATTTCATCTCAATGTGAGGTATGCATTTATCTATGCATGGCATCTTAAGGATTCATGGAATAAAATTAATTCTTATTATTTTCTTTTATTTTTCAATTTTTTGTATCTTATCCTTCATTCTTTTTGTAAAAATTCTTTTACCCATTGAAATTTTACCTTTTGAACTGTAGTTATGTAATAGCATCGTCCTGCAAGACGAAATACTCCTGTCTAATTTATCTTTCTCATTTATCACTTTCGTATAGTGTCTGAGATGGGAAGTATTCCCGCAATAAATAAAACTCAACAGCACTATTTTTAATGCAAGTGCGATCCAAGTTCAGTATGCACCACAAGATAAGCCATTATTGGGGTCGGCCTCTGTTGCCATAGGTACATTAGGCATATACCGTTAATGGAAAAATATATTTCGGCCACATCGAGGAAGGTGACACCAAACTTAGGTCGTTTTCGAATAAGCTATATTTGAGCAACAATGTGACGGGACGAGAATTTCTCTCTTTCAGGAAATTAAATAAAATAGATTTCCTCCGAATCGATAACGGGGACCGAAGTCTCCCGGACTATGGGAAGGGTGGAGGGATCACCGCGAAGGAAGTCTGTGGAGGCGAGCCGGAAGATTCTTGAGGGGTCCACGGAGAGGAGTTGGAAACCTCCAAGGTAGAACCCAGCAGGGCCCAACATGAGCGAAGGGTTAGAGAGCGGAGGGAGGCTTTACATGTCTCTCGGTGAATGAAAGGGGCAGATGTAAAAGCATAAACGGAGTTGCTCTCAGTTGCTCTTGGAATGGAGCGAGACAGCGTTAAGATTTTCTATTCTTAACTAAAGAAGGACACATTAGGCCGGGACTCACAGGAATCGGTGTAAAAACGTGGTCTACTAAAGTGACCGATTATCTCGGGGGACTAGATGGATAACAGAGGTATATCCGCGTTAAATAGTACGAGCGCCGTTTAAAGAACCCCATAGTAGAGCTAGGTTATTAAGATTATGAAGAGTCGTAAGCGAATTACGGAAACGAGGATCGAACTCGAACGTGCAGAATTCGACGGTCTGTGGAGTCTACGAACTGTATATTTGCCGCTTGAACGATTGGTGAACGTCGTTAGCGTTGAATTGAAGAACATCCCCTCAGATGCAATTATGTGAGCATGTATCGATCAGTCCAAGCCGTTATGCCGGAATCATATTTGGACCCGTAGAGAGTTTAACCAATTCAATTGAGCCACACAACTACGTACCCAGCATCATATGCGGGCAGTTTACAAGTTCAACCTCCCCTCCGATCACATCATTGCATCTCTGCTAGGCGTTGCCAAAAGTTAACTCCGTTTTGATTATCTGTAAGAACTGAAACACTAAAACTATATTGGCTTTTTGTTATTCATTTTAACTCCTGTTGTGTTTTAACCATCCTAAGAGTCTCATCTTAGATGAGTGGGGTACATAGTAATTTTAAGTCGTGCATGCTCTAGTGATTGTAAATATTAGTTAAACTCATGCAAATTATTTAAATTTTGTAATATGTAAAGTGGATAGGGAATGATTGGTGTTGAACCATCCCCTGCTACACACCGCATCTGAGAGTTTTAGGGTAACTGGTAGATGTAGAATTTTGAGTAAACCCCTAAAATTTACCCCCTTACTGTCCCTAAAATTTACATGCGGAAGCTTTGGGAACTGAACACCTTTTCCGCCTAGTGTTGTTTGCAAGTCTTCAAGTGTAAGCGTCAAAGATATAGGGTAAATTTTTTTTATTCCATTGTTACTATTTTTTCTTTTAGGGTTTAACGCGGGTATTAGAATCTATATTCTACATTTAGTCATGCGTTATTAAGACCTTTCCTGAATAACACCAAAAAACTGATACATTTCTGCAACGTTGGGTGAAAATTACATATTTATATTATTCGAATAAATGTGTGGACAAGTTGAATTAAATAATACATTTAGGTAATTCATAATTACTTTTAGAAAAAGAGGTTTGTTTCCATAGCTAAATATAGACAAACACTCTTATCTAAACCATGAATAGTATATGCTGTCCAATACCTAAAAGATGGGACAACAGCCTCCTTCATATTAGTGAGGGTTGAGATCAGAGTAGCTTTCTACAGCATTCGAGTATCATATGAGATGAGACAGATGAGAAACAAAGCAAGATTCATGAATGGGATATTCAATGAACTTCACTGTGCCAAGCGTCTCTTTTTTGTGAAAACGATCTATCGATTTACGGCGTTCTTTTCCTCCCTCTGACTCCATGACCGCTTCGGGAATCATCCGTCGAGGTCTTTTCCCCTCACTCTCTTCCCCATTCTTCGAGCCTATGCCCTCACCGCTCTTTCCTCATCCTTCGATCCCTTCCTCCCTCCCTTCTGTCGCCCTTTGTGCCCTTTCCCTCACAACCCACTCCGCTAGAAATTCAGCCCCGCCCACGCACCCCACCCCGTGCCCGCCCAGGCAATTCGACGTAAACACCAGCCTCCCCAACCCAACCTCCCACCCATGAAGCTCCTTGTTATTCGTGGCCCCGAGCTATCGGTCATTTCACGCTCTCTAAGCAGAAGGCTTATGCTTCGGGTTAACCGCCTCTCCACACAAGGTCGTAACTCCTTCGATTGCGCGTCAAACGCGTCTGGGGTGAGATGAGTGTAGCGCTGGAGGGTTTTAAGTGCGGCGCAGTAGCTCGAATGTTGGTAAACGTTCCTTCGTCGTTTTCACATTGGTTGTAGTCGTCTTCACATTGGTTGTAGGTTATTGAACAGTCGGCACAATACGAGAATGAATTTATAAATCAATTGATTTATTTGGTATCTATCGGATTCCAGATGGTATTTGATTTTGATGCAAGTAACTGGGGGACTGAAATTTCTGTCGAATCTGCGATGGCACACATTTTGAAAATCCCAGCCTAAGCTCTCAAATTCCTCTACTATCAACGCCAAAGCCAGCCCTCACAAGGCAAACCAAAACCACTTTCATTTAACTACCCTGTGAAAGTATGTAAGAAATTATAAATTTCCTAATTACCCGACTGGACCTTTATAACTCTCCATCCACCAAAAAAACTCTCACACTCCGAAGAAGACATTGTAATAACGAGAGCTAACAAAGGTTCCTCCGTGGTAATTCTGAACTAATTTTGCAATATTTCCCAAGCGCTCAGCCATTAAAATGACCCCATCTCCTACACCCGCCTCACAAGAGACTTAATCATAGTTCCTGGAAGACATTCTCTCCTATTTAAATACAAACGGAATGAAGGAATGCCTCCCACTCAGAGTTATCGCCATTCTATCCACTAAAAAACCCAAAACCCCCCATTTACTTACACCCTTAATTTCAAAAGCCATTGACGTCCATTCGCCACCAGCATTAACTCTCTCGTTTATAAATCACCACCTTCAATCTGAAACGTCCGTCCCCTCCTTCATATTAAAATTCCTACCGCTTCCTTAAACTGCTGCATTCCACACATATTCCTCCTCACTCCAACCTCCCAATGGCCACCGTTGACTCCGTTTACTGTTTCACTCGACACGAAGAAGGCATAGAATCTTTTTAAAATTAGCTATCCAGCGTCAAAAATCAAAAAGAATCCCCACATCTAATTCCTCATTCAATATTCAGAACTTAAAATAGCGAAAATCAGCGCGAGCTCCAATAACAACTACCATTTATTACGAAATGGTTTTAATTCCGCATTCACACACATCTCTCGCCTTCATGCTCACAACGCATTTTTATTCATTTTTACATCATTTAGCAATTTAAAAAAATAAAGAGAAAAAGTTTTCAGTCCATAACTTGCCGGGAGTTTTTCTATTTATTGATGAATCCCACTGTGATCTATAAATGCCTTCAATCGTTGGACTACCGTAACCTATCCATAAAAACAGCAATTTTTTTAGCATGAATATGCCTATGCCGAAATTATTAATTATTAATGCCCCACTCACGGGGGAAAGCGTGGAATTCGCACAGTTCATATCTGATTCCATTTTCATTAGATTTAGATGACGTAACATTATATATAAACACTGAAGAGTCAATCAGACGAAATTACGTTACTTAATTACTTCAAATGCTATTTAGAATATCAGCACTTGTATGGTTAATTTTTGGGCAATCTGAAAGCAATTGCATTCACTAAAGTGTTTCAATTTCCTTATTATTACTTGGTCTTGTGAATATGTTACGCCTATAATTTTCGAATGCTTTTTCAATCCAATTGTTTATACAATTGACAACGATATATATCATTCAAAACTCCCGGAACCATTGAAAAATTTACCTAAGTCACCTAAGTCTTTTAGACCCTAGTAATCGTCGTACTATATTTTGTTGCTCATGTTCTTTCATTTGGATTCGGAGCAGTATTTTCTAATTTAATTTTAGATTCACCCAGAAAACGTTAACGAACCGATTTTTTCCCGTTAAGAGATTTCAATACCTACTATTAAATGGGGAAAAACTGACCGTCTGAACTCCCGTTATTGTAAATACCGCCGACAGGATGACTGAATAAAGTCATTGCATTAAGTGAAAAAAAATAAATAAATAAAATGAATCTATAGATTATAAAAATATACATTTACTGACATGGTCGTAACCTATGGGTGGTTACTTCGACTTTCTCTTTTCTGCGAATGCTCTCAGAAAGATGTGCACCCCGAAGAATTTGGCCATGTAACGGAAGAACGACATGAGATAGGAAGCCATAAGTTCATATGGAATGAATATACAATGTGAAGTGCTAGATTTTATATATTTGTGACTCGAGGCTTCATATATTCTTCACTTTCGGTATATGAGATCAGCCATCACTACTGTTAGGACCTAGCAATGGTAGCGCGTACGAGTGAGGACGAACGTCCTGTTGTCGTTGTTGATTGCTGTTGATTTAAAGAAGTTGTGTCTGTGAAGATTACTTTCAACTAACGTCTTCTTGGCTACCGATGGAAATAAAGCATAAGGAGATTAAAGGTTGAAAAATAATATGTTGTTTTATTTTTTTACTCCATATGAAACATCAAAAATATTATACTGTCAGTTGGAAAGCCCATACGAAACTGAATGAATATGATCCTACGAAGACTCTTTTGCCATTTATGTTTATTGGAATGAAACACCATTGAAGATACAATGAAACCCCCTTAGCAGTATATGACGCACATTATACCAAGTTAACTGTGATTGACACTACCCAGCAGGCATCGCCGCAAATTAAAATGGTGATATTACGACTTGGCTCTCGTGAGTGAGCGTATGGACTCGCATTGCAGGGATTTGGTGGTATGGGTTCCCTGTAATTGACGCAGGCTGACCAGCGTCCGTAATTTATGCAATCGGCCACTCGGAAGTCTTCGTTTTAGAGCCCAGTGCTCGCAGAGTGTACCGCGGGTTTTATTTCCGAGCAACCACACTTGTGGCTAGGAACCAATTTGGCCTATTGGTGTTTACACTTCCACGTATCTTTTGTAATCTTGGATAAAACCCTTGCAGCGGATAAGTGCAACATGTATTATTATAAATATTGAAGGCAAAATAAGCCAATGCTGGTGGGAAAGTTAACTTTTTTATCACCATTAACAGAGTCCTCATTGAAGCCTAGGGATATTAAATCCTACTGAGTATATTTCTGTACACCATAGCATAGTGGACCACGTTTCAATCTTCTATGACCTCATATTTGTTATTTTTGTCCATAGAGTTAATTGATTTTTCACTTGGAAAATTTTTTCATTTTTTCAGGCTTTATTTTTATTCATTTATTAGACAGTAAGCGGGGACTCCAAATTACTGAAATCGTATCGCATAATTTCTAAAAAATATTTGAAAAAAAATATTATTAATAATACGTACATTATAACTGGAATGAAAGTATATAATTATTACAAATGAATTTCATCAGAAGTACATAAACGCACCGTAAAGTAGTTTACTCTCGTTAGTCTCGACTACTTTCTGGTACTCTTTTTCTATTCGTCCCAGTTAATACTTCTACCATTCATATTCTACCCCGTATTCCCTTTCCTATCGTCTTGATTTTCAAGTTAAATTTACTTATTAATTTCGGTTTGAATCTGTATCCGCTTCAGAAAAACTGTGAGAATTGTTGAAGCAGTTCCTAAAGCTATGCCTAACTCCTTTCCTTATTGCTTTCTCTCCG
>LYUA01002200.1:134686-147606 GCA_002093875.1 Calopteryx splendens | reverse complement strand
CTCAGTTTCCCTCCTTGGACCTATCCTTCTCGCGAACCGCTTTCCATTCCTTTCTTAAACATAACCTCCTGAGAAAGAGCTCACCCCCACAGTACACTCCCTTTATTTCACCTAAACCTCCATCTTATCTGTAAATGTTCTCTGAAATGTATTTTTTTTCTCTTGCATAATTTTTATTGATTGTCTACTATTTTACAGTTTTTATTTATATTTATATAGCCACTGTAAGTGGCACCAGTGCAGTTTTTGGCAGTTTTCAATATAAATAAATAAAAAATATTTTTTCAGTCCTAGCGGATCTCTGTTAAACTTCTTTCCCTGAATTCCTTCTTTCTTCGATTGATCCCAAATATTTTATGCATATTCTAAATGTGGCCTAACTAATACGATGTAGCATCTCTCTTTTGTTTTTTCATTGCACATACCCGCGACTCATAATGAACCCTATTTACTTCATTACAACCCCGCATATTCTCCTAACTTGTGTTCCCCACGAAAGGTTTGGTGTGATTGTTACCCCTAAGTATTTGACTTCTTCTTTATTCCTCATTACGGTTCCGTCGATGTCATACTTAAATTCACGTGTCCTGTTCTTTCTACCCAAAAACCTAATCCATGCATATTTTTTATGATTTATTTTTAACCCCCATTCCTTACACCAACCTGAGATATTGAATGAGCCGTAAGAGATTTACTCGCTTTCGCTTGAATTTTTCATTTCTGTTTTCTTGGGAAAAAATATTGCGATTTTCCGTAGTCTTCATCAATAGTATTTTTACGTGTTACCATTAATTAAATGGCCGCCCCGTTGAGGTGAGGCGGCATTGCACCAGCCTCTTTTCAATAATAGACGATGCGGGTACTACCTTTCATCTGGCTCCTACCCTTCAACCTTTCTGGAATAGGTGACTATCAGGAGAAATTTTCATGCTCCTGCCAGCACATTCCTAGGGTTCTTCAGTACACCAAAGCCCTCCCACCCAGCAAGGATGCAGTCAACGAGGAGGGGCCAACAAAATAATATTTTATTTCAGGGAAAAATAAGTACAAGAAATATGATCAAGTAGCCAAAAATACAAGTATTTTTCGGCATGAATATTTGTCGCATGTACGTTAAACAAGATTTACCTATGTAGAGGTGCTCTAGATTTATATTAATATCACGCCTAAAGAATCATAAACATATTGCAAAGAATTCTGTGATACAAAACTGTAAGAGCGTAAAAACTGTTTAGGCCTAACCGAAGTTTGCAAAAAACTATATAAAATAATACCTATATGTGAATTTTTCTGACGTTGTAGAGTGAGCTAACCGTGGTCATGAATGCTGTGAATATGTTCAGGTAGCTTCTCAAATGGTTATCATGGAAACGAGAGTCATCATGACAAGTAAGCTTTTTATACCAGAGTGGGTGGAATAACATATTTTCCGTAGCTCCTAAGATAATTATTATCTTATTGGTGTCATCTAAATAATATTACAAATAACCTCATGTTCAATTATATATCAGTACCGGTAGTTGGAAAAAATATTGATATATAGGGGAAAAATGTCTGATGCCCTCTATGTAGAGCATATCTAGGAAAACACAAATGGGAGATTCGAGTTAGAAATTTTACTTCAATCAAAACATCATTCAAGACTCAGCAACAGACCCTCCAAATCTCCGCCAATCCCCAAACTTGACAAGCGCATTTGTGACACGGAAGAAAAACTTAAGTTATTAACTGCACAAACTTCACATGTCAATTACTGAAGAAAATAACCATAGCGAGTTCTTCATAAGTACTTTTCCCCTTCAAATCAGTTTGCTCCTACTCGAATAAGTGGTAAGAATTCAGAAAAAAACATATCTACCCATACTCTAGTATTAAAAGTCTAAAATAATGCTACAGACGCCTTAATCCACCAGCTCAGCCAACGTTCTGGACAATAACCATTTCCTCACAAAGAATTGACACGAATCCTCTTCCTAAAACTATCTGCGCTGCATTATAAGTACGCAGTAAACATGTTCAATTTTTCACCTTGGTCACGCGTCAAGGAGATAGCCGATACATGTCCCATTTTATTTTTATTTTAAATACTCTCTTTTTCCTCCCACCTTTTTCATCTGTAATTTGTGGGCTCATACATCCCCTCTAGCCGGCTGAGCGCTGCGTGAAGAGGGTGGTGAGGGAGGCAACTCTCTCTCAGCAACTTGGGAAGAACGGATCTACCCCTCTTTTGAAAGAAGTGTCATTTAGTAGAAGAGGAGTCGAGACCGCATTGTATCGCGATTTCCGTTAGGTCATGGCCCCAACACGTTTGACCTCGAACGGGGTTCCAGGACCTTTGGAACGCTCAATTTGGTGCTGACACCCGGGATATTTAGGAGTAATTATCGTCTGTGTTATGTTAATCGTATAATATGGCAGCCAAGAATGATGGATGAAAAGGTGAGATCAATCCATCACGGAACATGAACTTCTACAGTTCATGCACGATCATTTCAAGGGTAGGCATGATCTCTGTGTCACTTACTTTATCCAATGAGCTGTATTGGCCTGGAGATGATACATCACATCAATCAATGTTAAATATTTACAATACGAGTGTATAATTTCTCTAGGAGTTTTATTCCAATTTTAATGCCGCTCAAATTGCCTAAGTAATAATGAAGTGGAATCATTTTCCGCGGATATTTCTGATGATATGGGGGATAAATATTTTTTTTTCGGTATCAAAACGGTTACCCAGTTGCCTATGGCACATAATACCAAGAAGGATGGGTCCTCTGGTCTCTCCGACATTAAGTGTCGGCTATCCAGAATTGAGATTCATGCATCTCTGGTGCATTCACTGAATAGGACATTGTTCTGGCTCAGTATTTAGTCCGTGTCCGGTGGTTCGCAACAGGGAGGACGCCTCCTTCGTAGAAAGGTTTTCTAACTTGAAAGGTGCTCTCAAAGAAAAGGCTTCTTCCTTCATTTATACAGTTCCGTCCGGAGAAGCACATTGGACACGAATATAATTGTGTGACCATTAAAAAAACCGACGGGAGTTGGGATTTAAGAATTTTGAGCACGCTTGACATTCCCAATGTTGGGGAGAAATTTTGTTTCCCCTTGCGGCACGCGCACTAGATGTGGAAACCTTGTTGTATTTTTCGGAGATGCTGGGTTCTGATCCATTTCCTTTGTTCTTTATTCTTAAGAAATGTTTTCAGAAATCATAAGGACCTGCTCTAATGTCTTCATCTCTCGTGTGGGAGTCGACCATTGAAAGTTTCTATGGCCATCGCAGTTGAAGGGGAATCAGAGTTAAAGCCTGCGAGAGGGGGAATAAACCAAACTGAGTCTTAAGTGTGATTGTGACCACCCTTTATTTAAGTTTTCAAAATATCTTCGTTTGAGTGTGCCACTTCGAGCGGAGATCTTGCCATCAAAGAAACTTTATTTTAATTGATTAAATTTGTGTAATTGTGGTCCAAAAACAAAGGAAAATATATGCGCAATGGATATCGCAGACGATTTACACATTCTGCCCTTCATTCTATGGAATTAAGGATACTTGTACATTTTATGTGAGTCCCATTCCACAGAACACGATGAATTCACGTTCCACTATCTCAGTGCCCGCGCATAGCACTGAGGCTAGCAGCGAAAGCTCGACATCATTAAGTCATGCGTTCAGCGTCAGAATTCGAGTGTATCCCTTTTGGGAACTGCAGTCGACTTATGTTCAACATTGCGTCATAAGTTTTTGTTATTTCCTCTGCGACATACAAGAGATTAAAATAGCGCATGTTTGCGAAATATGGAACATTAATTAATATGGCTCTCTCAATGTCCTTTGAAGCAACCGGAAGGTCGTCAGTCTTGTGATATGCTCTGGGGCATACGACTCTACAAGCCAGTCGTGAAGGAATTATTTACCTAATCATACAATTGTGATGTCAGCTCAGAAAGCTTCAAATCTGCGCGCCATGTTTCGTGCATATGTGCGTACGTCGACCGGCAGGTCTTTGAATCATGTACCGTTGGAAAGGTCCAAAGTTACAAAAGGACAGCTCTTGCCGTAATGTAATTGCGTTTTGGCATATGTTTCGAGTGCGTATCTTCGTGTTTTACTAATAATATTAACATACATACATTAATACCATGTAATGTAAAAACATATTTATGACAAGATTGATGCTTCCCAAGATATTGTAATGTTTGATTTAAATACGGTCGTATGCGAGGTGAATTCATCTATCTTTACACCAATTCAGGCATTTCATCAATTATCCAGAGAAGATGGAAAATTTTTTCCGTCGGCACATCTTTCGTTTTTGGAAAGAAAGAAATTGCCACTTATGGCCGTTCCGTATTTCAATCAACCAGCAATAGTGGAGTTTTAATTGGTATGTGTTATTTCCTTAAATTCTACTCGGTGGGTAAAGGGCATTTAAGCATACCGGTCTTATCGCAATGACTTCCGTTTTCGGTTGAATTGTGATGGGCCACGTACCTTGTTTATTCAGCACTGCGCGTCATGCAGTCTCCCATAACGTTATGTTCGGTGTGTAAAACAAATCTTTTAGGGGAGCAGGAGAATGCATTTAAGGAATTATAATTTCCAACTTCTTAAATCTTCGGAATCGTTTGCGAGAAGATTTTTTTGATAAACCAAATACATGGTTTCCATTGGAAGGCACGTTATTTGTTTACCATTCAAACAGTCGTTCTCTCCATTTGGTGACTCGTGCTCTCGGCTATGTCGATGACTCGGTGTCATCATGGGCCTCTCCGAGCGTTAACTAATGAACCAGGCGGAATTTAAGGCAGATTGATTCCATTTTTTGCGAGAATATCAGGGTCTGGGGCATATGACTCTATTAAGCCAGTGAGGGGTTAATATTTATTTACCTAATCATGTTATTGTTTAGTCATCAGCGGAAGGTTCAAATCTGCGCGGCGTGTTTGCGCGATGCGTAGGTCGACCGGCGAGTCTTAAAATGGTGTCATATTGGTAGGTCCAAAGCTACAAAAGGATAGATTTTGACATTATGCAATTGATTTTATGACAGATGTTTCATGGAAAAATCTCCGTGTTTCACTGAATGATGATGAACGCTTCCCAAGCTATTATAGTGTATGATTTTGAAAAATGGTTACATCCCTCTAACTTTCTGCCAATTCGGGTTCTTCATCAATTACCTCGAGGCAAAATAAAACATTTTTCTTTAGCCTCTTATGCCCTTCTTAACCTGTGTGGATTACGTCGTAATCGGAGCAAAATCTATCAAATTTGAAGAATAGCGTAATTTTTCAACTTAATCTGATACTGCAGGCCCACAAGCAGTTTTAAAGTGTTATGTATTTATTGGTTGGCTGAAAAAGATGCATTCTCTGACTGTGTTGGTTTTTAATTCATCCGTTGCCATTGGGCGACCCATTTCATCAACATCAACATAACATCAATTTATGATCGAATCAGCACACAGTTGCCACTGTCATTTGCTGTGCTAGACATTTAGTGCGCTCCTTATGACACCTGAAATTAGGTTGGAAAGATAGAAACGTTGTGAAATAAAGACAAGGTTGATGGTTAGAGTTTACATCACAAGCATCATTGCTTTTCGAAATTCGTATTTCCCATTCGTATTAACTTTTCCAATTAAATTTACTTATCAACTCATTGAATGTTCCGATTCCTCGGAGAAGGGGTATGCAGCGGTAGTTTATCTCAGGGTGATTTTACCTGGAGAAAAAGTAATGGTTAATTTTCCCCCACCAAAAACTATAGTAGCCCCATTGAAGAATGCTAGCATTCCCAAATTAGAACGATAGCAAAGCAGAACATTAGTGCTTGCTAAGTTATTGTAACGAACTCATTGACGGATATGATGCACATATAAGAAATATACTACTTATCATGTGATTTTAAAAAATATTGGCTTTCAAATTCATTAAAAAAAATGCTATGAGTTACACAGTCATAAATATTCTTAATGCATAGAAATATCATTTTACTGTAACTTTCTCTTTCTCCCGAGCTCAAAATGTCATTTAAAAAGTGCAATATGGGTATTGCATGACCTATCTTTCCGGGAATTGTGCTGATTTTTCATGAATGAAGCCTTGTAATCGAGATGGTTTATTATCGAACTAGCAATAATAAGTCCAGTATCTCACATGAACAACATTTGTGGGAGTTACTCCTGTCCTTACTCGGGTACTCCCTCTCCGCACGTGTCACCACTATTAAATATTGGTGTTTTGTACCGAAGGTTTTTCCAGGAATTGGCTGAAACGTAATCTGTTATAGACTTTATAAATTTCATATCTAAATACTTTGCTATTTCTGTCACCTTTTCTTTGCATAAGCGATCTGGTATTTCATCTGATCCTAATGATATATTAGTGTTTTCTTAAGCAGTCTTTCTATTCCGCCACGTGTAAGTTGAATGGGTGATATAAGTTGAATGACTTGATCAGATTTGCTAACAGATAAATTCAGAGAGTGTTTAGTGAAGAAGCTTTGAAAAAGGAGTTTAATATTTTATCTTCTGAAAACTGATTTCCTTACTACGCCTTCGTTTATATTTTTTGCGATTTCATTGTGGTATCATTTCCATGAAAATATCAAGCATCCACTGACCTTAATTTCTTTAAAAAATGCCCAAATTAGTCAAATGTTTAAACTGATCCAGTTTATTATCTTCTACTTTTAAGTTTTATCTTAGCTATCACTTGAGAACCTCATTACTTAATTTTTTTTGGTTAATTTTTATACCTTACGTCTCGCATTCATCTTGCAATGCAAGTACTATATAAGTAAACTTGTGAATGACTATAATCAATATACATACTTTAGGACTAACGATTATTTGCCCGTATGAAATATTTAACTAATAAATCACCTCTCTACACACTTTCTTTCCTATTTCAAGCTCATCCTGTGCCTCCATTAACATTTCCTTATCATGAATGGTAAATATCTCAGGCAATAACGGACCACTCGATCATTTTCACCAGATTATCACTGCCCATCCGGTCTTTATCCGATTCTCTTTCTTGTAGAGTCTGATCCAAATACAGATTTCAAATTAGTCACCTATCCTTCAAGTGTACTCCTATATTATATTATAATTCATTGAGTTTGGTTCACTCTATTCCTACGAGAACCTTCTTCAATCTATATATAACATAAAGACAATCTGATTATATTTTTTCTTCTTTCTACTATTTTTTTCATTACTGAAGTAGCATTAATGCATACGCGAACATTTAATTAGAGACATCACTCAGAATTGAGATTACTGCCCTTTCCTGTTTTCTTTCACATGTATATCTATGCATAACGTTCAGTATGTTATTTATTTTGTTGTTTTTCTCAATGTTGCGTGTATTGTGGTCAGATAAGAGTAACATGATGGAGTATCGGTGTTCACTTGTTTCTCAGTGTACGTTAGGTGTATTAGTATATATTCCTTTTCCTCCCGTTTGTAATAAACTACCTAGTAATTTCAAATATAAACATGCATAAATAATGTGTTATTTCGATTACCTAGAAAACCAATTTGTCATGATCAGCAGGTTAAAAATGATGTAATGACATTAAGAAACTAGGCCTATGCCATACTAAGAATTGAGTATGCGAGGGCTGTTAAATGAAGAATAATTTGTTTACATTCCTTTAATTACCGTCTAATCTTAGATAGTCCTTCTCAAAGTATTCCCCACCGCATAAAATGCATTTGCACTACCTCTTTTTTCCAGTCTTCGAGAACATGTTGGATGACATTTTTAATAGGTCCTTGAAAATTGCCCCAGAAGCTGCCTCTGCTTCTGTCGAGGAAACACGCTTTCCACGGTGGTGTTACATTCACATCGGGGAACAGGAAAATGCTGCATGAGGCTAGATATGGACAACGGGGAGGATAAGAAATACACCTTATTTGGATTTCTGTGAGATATTCAGCACCAACATTTGCGTTGTGCGGCCGTGCATTATCGTGGTGCAAGATAACCTGTTCCATTGAAATCAGAACTTTTTTGCGCTTGATGGGACCTTTTCGAACATCTATATAAAATATTCCATTTACTGTCGTGTAAACTGGCATGACATTTTGATACACAATTTACTGAATATCGAAAGCAGTTATGACCAATACTTTTCCCGCTAAAGCTACCATGTTTGTGGTTTTTCGCGTTGGTATTCGTGGAGGCTTCCACTTAGAGCTTTGCTTTTTGCTCATAGGGAAAAAATGATGTTGCCAAGTTTCATCTGCAGAGAGAAGCTTAGATATAAATCCCTCATCCTCCTGCAACATCAGTTTCAAATGTGAACAAAGCAGCACACGAACGCCCTGTTGTTCGTGAATGAGGTGTCTCGGAACCAACACACTGTGGGAAAACACGTCTCATGAGCAATTTTTCTGATAAATTTTTCACTATGAATATTTTGATATTTTTGAAAGTGCACATAGCGTTATTTTACAACCTCTTCCGTAGCAGCAGTGAGAATAGCTCCGGACCAACCTTCAATCGTAATTGATAGTCTCACCTCTTTGAACATTTTTAGCCATGTTCTCACTCAGCTACACGAAGAACAGATTCTTCATACATAAGCTTCCTAGTAGTATTGAATATCCCACGAATGACGATTTATTCAGGGATTAACAAAATTTCAATCCAACGTTTTGCCTCCATTCTAAATCGTTATTACCTATTAGATGACTGAACATGTTTCAAATTGAAACGGCTGCGGGTTACGCAACGGTGGAGTCCGATCAATGACACTTGCACCACATATGCATCAACCATTAAGTTAAAAAATACCATAAAATTAATTTATTTATCACTAAATTAAGTAAATGAAAAAATGATGAACTATAGATTGTGATTATACCAATGTGTAATAATAGATTTCATATTGTAATTTTGATATTTATTATTTTATAACTGGTTAGAGTCATGACCTCAACCTGCTGTGGTGAAATGTAGACTGCTAAAACTAGGGCTCCAGCCTTCGGCCATGCCGGGGTTGTAGGGAGCAGGTTTTTCTCTCAGATTTTAATTTTCACGTATAAGGAGAATGCCAGACGGTGAAGGATTAGGTATCATTTCCTGAGAAAGTTTTAAAAATTGATCCCGTGGTGATATCAGAAAAAAATAGTATCATACAAACATGTTTACTATGGAAATAACGGAATCCCTGATAACACAATAAATACATTTATTATGCGACCAGGCATAAAAAAAATATTATTTGACGTGTTACAAATTTTAAAGCAATTCAATTAATTTATTAAATAAAGGAAATCATAGTTCATTTCATTAAAATGTGATACCTTTAGATTTGACTTTGATAAACTATGGATATTTTTATGCTTGTTTATTATTTTAGCAGCCGTAGAACATACTTTGAGTGCAAGAAACATTTTTTAAGTAAAACAATAGGCATACTCGTGAAGAAGTATAACCAAGACCGATACGTCTCTTCCTATAGTACTTACCGATATAATATTCCATGTTACTACTAAGTGATCTTACCTCCAAATAAAAGTTTCGTAAAGGTATAATGACTGCTATAGCTATAGCCACTTATTTAAAATCATACTTAAGGACTTTTAAAATCATATACTGAAATGATATTTGCGAATCTTTTTCTTTGTAACTCTTATAATATAATTTTAATTTGACTATTTTTGAAAGCAAGTAGTCTTAGAGTCCTTACGTGCCTGCTTTGACAATTGTAGTTTTTTTGGCACATTTTGGCACATTTTGTATCATGCATCTTTTAGTGTTATATTGTTTGAAATATTTTCAAATTTTACTCTTTGTGCTTCAGAAATTATTTCATTAAACTTTCATATTTTATGAAAGCTTAGTTATGCAAATCGGCAAACTGTAGGTCTCATTTCGCCATATCGATCGCTGTAAAGGTGATCTCACCATGATAATTTCCTTCAAACAGTCACATCCATTGAACATAAAAGAGAACACAAACTACTTCACCTCTGAAACTCATCATTACACTGGGGTACCACGGAAAACCTGGTGCTCTAAAATTCCCCAAATAGCCTCCTAAACGCCAGTGACTGATCAGGTCCATACATTTCTCCCTCCCAGTTTCCTGGAATGACAGCACGGATCGTATATTCTAGCTCTTACTGACTATCGTTAAAATATAGCTCATGAAATTTTATGAACAGCCGGTTTTCCATTACAACGACATTCTCCGAGGTGTAAAAAATATGGATTTAGGTGAACGACCCATTTAAACATGATGTCATCTGCAAATATAATTTATGAACTTCTTTTCCCTTTAAAAGTATATCACCATATTGGTAAGTTAAAATACATGTTTTTCTCTTTTCAATCTGTAGAATAGTTATAGATATTTTCCTATCTCTCATCCGCTCAAAATAACGAGACACATACGAGTGTATACGGCAGACTGATATGCTTAACATTGTACAGTTAGTCCTGCAACTCTTCATGTGCAATTTTTCATTAGATAGGTGGAATTCGTCTTACTAAAATACAATTATATATCACCATCATGCTGCATATTAAATAAAAATGTATGGAGTAATGTAAATGAAAGTTGCTTATTAGATGATAAAATCACAGTAATCAACCCAATGTTCAGTGTGTTAGGTGAAGGTAGATTTCACTCAGTACTAAGCCCAACGTCGTGTGAAATTCACATATCAGGATAGGAGGGCCATTTCCTTTCCCTGTCTCCCGGATTCCCAGGATGACCTGGTACCCGAAAATTAACACAGCTTGGGTAAAGCTGAGGGTGCCCAGAAGCATTACCCGTAATCGTACCCATGGCCCTCCGGTCAGTTGCCCAGCTCTCTACTTACCAAGTCCTCTTCTTTCATGATAGAATATAAATTTGTTGAAGGGACCAAAAGGAGTTACCGAATTTGGTAAACATAACCATGATAATTTATTAGGCAGATGTTTCCGAATAAGGGGTGGAAAGTAAATTCAAGTCATTTTACAGTCTGAATCGAAATCTAAAGATCTTTACAAATTTCGTCATTAACACCCTAAAAGCTTCGGTTCTCATAAAAGTTCATGTCGTTACGAGATTTGGCAACAAGAGTTGAATAAAAATATACCTAGGTGTTTTTGTAAGCCTAAATTAATTATCAATGGAGTTCCATACTGATCAAGGCAATAAATAGTAATAATTTTTTGGCATATATATGCTATAGAGTAATTGAGCGAATCCAAATAGATAAGTAAGGATATTCCTCAAGCGATAAAGCCTACTTAGCTAAAGTGGAGGGGATCGTTAAAGCATTTTCATCACTTCGTGGGTATTAGTTCTCTTTGAAAGAGCTGCAAATAAATTTTAACTTTAGATAGGGTATATATTTTATAAACGGATAGGCTCTCTAAGTGAAGTGATAATTGCAATTTACGGATAAAATAATATGCTCTAATTTGACGAGAAGTTTTTCATGAAGACTTTTTTATTACTTGCATTAGTTTTTTTACTTGCATTAAAAGCTAAATGTTTCAAAAATCGCAAATACTTTAAAGTCTGTAGTGGTTATTAGAGGAGGCTGCCTACAGTTTTGGTATATGACATTACTTTATGGTAGTAGTAAGTGGTAAGATTAAATATGTGGTAAGTAGTAGGAAGCGCTAAGATTTTCAGTGAATGGATTAAGGGTGGACAGAAACCCGGCGTCGGTATTAGTTTACTCATAATGAAAGGTCCCAAAAGGGTCAATAGTTTAACGTCCCATCTCACGGACAAAGTAGAACTTGAATTTCTTTTCACATGACAACTAAACATGGATCGGGTTTCCAGTGGAAAAACACTTTGTTACCATCAAGATATGACCTCTTACCCTCTGGGTGGAGATCCAGCAAAATAACCACCACACCAACTCAATCCCCTATAGTAGACTTTGGTACTGAGAGAATGTAATTGATGTTCCTATAACTTTTGAATTTTGTCTCCACGAAATGAGTCATTCTGTTAGAAAAAAATATTTTAAATCCTTGCCTTAACAACATGTAGAAAGCTCGCGTTCGTGAATTAAAATATCAGTGAAGGGTGTCAAAGTTTTCCTTTATATATAGATTGAGTACTGTTATTTAAACTTGTATTATAATCTTTGAACGATAAAACCGAATAGTGTACATATTATTTGACCCTTGCTATGTTTTTCCGTCAATAATTAATTCGATGATTAAAACTCCTTCGAAAACATTTACCTAGCTGGGCTAGAGACCATGGAATGGGAAAGGATATATCTCTTCTACAGCTTCTTCAGTTGCCCCACCACTCCCATGGATTACTAGCCGTACCAAAAAATGGCTTATCCAATAGTCAATGATCATCCTTAGTCAACTACAGCTTGAACTACGGAAAACCATATGCATTCATTAAATGATAACATCAACTTTCACATGCCACTTCGAAACCACCCTTCCCGATGACCTTCGTACATCCTTAATAAGCTGCAAGCATTATGATCTTAAGTCAGGGAATTGAGGTTAAGCATGTGACAACCACAGTACTACGTTATTCCTTCATGTAAGGTTAAGTGATTTGAGTAAAAAACTACAAGGATGAAAAAGTACATTATTTAAGGAAACACTTTTAAAATAAAGGATTTGCGTTTCGTGCACTTATGAAATTGTTACCGCATTAAATGAAGTTGAAAATAGGCATCAAGCGGTTTTTTACCGGATAAAATGTTCTCTTAGAAGAGTTGTATGAATCGTGTACCATAACCGAAATGCGAGCTTTGTGTCGTTGGAAGAGGTCATGTTGGCCATGGACTACCTTGCAGGTCAAGGTAGCATGTATATATACACACACATATATATATATATAAATATATATATACATATATGTATATATATATGTATATATAGCTGTCATCCAAAACACATAAAACATTCCATCCCAT
>LYUA01002199.1:290796-300895 GCA_002093875.1 Calopteryx splendens | reverse complement strand
CCCTCACGCAAATTCAAATGTGCCCAACCTTTTCCTGGTACGTATAAACGACACCAATTGGACAATTACTAGTTATGTTGGAAAATGAGCGTAGGTTCTGTTCAAGGGACCGACTCTGGTTCTTTGATGTTATATTAAAGGAGCATCTGTTTTTTCCCGAATGGGGTATTTCGTTGTTCTCCGTGATACGTTAATGAGAAATCAATGCCCTTGTTAGCCAAGATGGATATTGACAAAGAAACGCTGTTCGGAATGCAGGAAACACGCTATGAACAGGGATATGGAGGTGATCAAAGTTCCAGGGTGCAATATGCTAATGATCAACTTCCAGGGAGCCAATTCACTTCTCTTACCCCGAGTCGTTGGTTATCATTGGTTTCGCGTAACCTAGGCATGGATTAGGAAAAACTCGTGTGTGTGAGGAAGCAAAAAAGAGTGAGGGATATAGAATGTATCCTTTATCACAGTGATGTCGTGGTAGTGATTAAACATGTGATAAATACACGCTTCACAGACATTTTAGTTATGTTACTGGGTTATCGCCATAAGTATTTCAATCCTAAGATTGGTTGACTATGGCCCTCCATTCTTCCCTATTGAAAGGTAATTCCTTTTCGCCCTGATAAATTTTGTGTTTTATGTCCCTTCCTCACTTTCCTTTCTCTTATCCTTTCTATAATATTTCAAACTAACCTACAGTTTATCAAGATGTGTCCATTTCGTTCCCCTTTTGCCGTAGGGTGATCCATATTGTTTTTTCCTCTTGTTCTCTTCTTTATAATTCTTTTTTCCTCACTTTATCTGTCCATTTCACCTTCTTCATTGACTTCCAGTAGGTACCATCTCTCGAAGGCTTCTATTCTTAGATGGTCCACTTTTTCAATAGCCCATGCAAGAGTATGTTGAGATATAAATTGCGTGGGAACATTATTTTTGCCGAAAATATCCTGGTAGTGCTACAGTGTAGCGAAACCACTCGCATGGACGAAATGTACCTACTGGGATATACTGCTGGGCACAGCAACGAACGGGGAACTTTCATTTTTGTGAAACTGTAGTTCAATCCACTGACTATTTTTTATTGCGTCGCTGCTTGCAACTAATTATATCTATTACATATTTTATAATACATTTCTTGATTGCCTTTACATAATTAGTGCACGAAAACAAATTTACTTGCACGACACTTTAATTTTATTTATCTGAATGTTCGTCAACTTTAATGTTTTCACTTTTACTCCATTTGGAGTGAGTTATCTCTGATCCCCGTACAACAGGAATAGCACATCCATTTTCACCGCATGGAAACCAGAACTCTCCTTTGCAAGTACTTTCTGAATATGAACCAAATTGTGGTCATAGTTATTATCGTCAATATAGCCTACATCGTCATATCGACATTAATTGAAGAAAATTGCCAAATCTTGATAAATATCGACCTTGTTGATAAAATAACTCTGAATAAATCCTCGGAATATCCAGATCGAACTGATCGATATTAAAAGCAATCGATATGGTGTCAATAAGTCTTCATTTTGCCCCGTCATAGGGGAAACCAAATGGTTTATGGAGGTGTTGGAATGAGGCGAGTTTTCAAGAGTTGGAAGAGGCGGGCGGTCTTCAGAGGGGTTAAGCGGTTACGATGATCAAAAAATCTCATGTTTTTAAAGTAAAACCGCAGTAAAGTGAAGGTAAAAGAGTGAAGGTTGCGTCCCAACCGGAGGCCGTTCCAGTTAAGCACGAATGCGAAGGTCACCCATGAAGAGGTACTTTTTGTGATGAAAATAATCCCTTATTTAGCATATCCTTTCATAATACTCGCCACAATTTTCAGCTCAAAATGTGATTTTGACGTATGAGGGTAAATTTCAGCCCCGTACACAATGGCATGTACGGCGAGTGAATTCCCCCTGCGGTTTCCCAGGAAGTAGGGGCAAGGGGGCACTAGAGAAATCAAACACAGTTCCTGTGAAGCTGAGTGAATAATCCAAAGTAACATTGATTCGAACCCGGGCTCTCCGGCCAGTAGTCGACTGCCCTATCCGATAGGCTATTGCGTCACTCCAACACGCTTATGAGATACATTTTTGCATTCGTCTCGCCTCTTTGCGTCCCTCAACTTCAATATATCGAATTGCATTTCGCAGATGTGAAAGAGACCTGCGCAAAACCTGTTTATCACTTGAGAGGATTGAACCATAATGCACCTCGCGGTTGGACACGTAATTTTTTCAAAGTTGGTGTTTTAGAGCAGTGAAAGCCAACTCGAACGCTCAGCGGGCCCCATGAGAAAGTATCGATGGTCACGCAATTTCACGCATGAATGTAACAACGTACCTATCCTTTCATTTGCATTGGGACAAATTTGTTTTACATGATTTCCATGGAGCTTCCCATGCAATAATTTTTATGCTTTCTCTCCATAAAAGGGCCAGAATATTTATTTTTGGTCCTTTTTTATTTCTCAGAAATAATAATATTAGTGGAAGGACTGAAAAACAGTCGATAAAATATGAATTTGCTTGCCATCGATTCGTCTTAGAATCTTAATTCGATAATCATGGATCCCATTTTCCTCGCCTTAATGCAAGTAAACACTTGCGAAGAAGTTTCAGACTTTTTACGTGTGCTGATAAAATATTGAAGCAGAGTATAACGTACGAATACACTCTATATAACTTTTGACCGGTGTAACAACAACCGCCTCCAGGTCCTTTGCGATGCGATATATGTATATTTTATTTCGTGCAAACAAGTTGAACTGATTGGCGTTAATAAGTAAACATTTTTTCGAACTTTTGGGAAATAGGTTTTCTGTTTCAAATGATTAAATTTACTTCCTCAATGTATAGAATTTAATTACATATTTTTATCCGAAGGATCTTTCAGGTGTCAAACTGTCAAAATTATTAACGTCGTTTCCATTATAGCAGTAAAGGGAAACAAATAAAGAAGACCTAGGTAATAGTAGAATAAGATACCCTATACCTTTAATACAGAAATAAATAGGTGACTTAACGAAGGCATAATTTCTTCCAAGGCGTATGTACCTATATTTTCGAAACTTTTTGAAAGCATTTCAATATAAAGCATGACGTGGGGAAGAGTATTCCAACGCTCTTATGCACGTTGTAAAAGCTAGCTGAAATCAGGATTCCATTCATAGACGAATATACTTTTTTCGGGAAATGCTCCAAAGCTGAACAGAGGAGGTCATTAATACAACGTCCAATGCGAGCTTGGTCCATTACCCGTCCGCTTCCTTGCATACATAATGCTCCGCGAGCAAGTCTTGGGAGCCCTCAACAGATGGCGGCGATACATCCATTAAAACCCACGAGTGCCGTGTTGCCCCTTGGAAGTATACTTTTCGTGATGTTGTGACCCAAATCTCCTCTTCCTTCAAACTGAACGCACTGCGACTTGCTATCACGTTCATCATAATTATTATAGAGGCGTACGGCGATCAATCTCTTTGTCACGATGTACGATTCTGTCCGACTTGCACCGAAAGTTTTCGATTTATGCGATTCGAGTAAAGAGGGCAAGCTTATTTTTGGCAAATTTCGAGCCTAATAGCCGTCGGCTAAGATCGGGGTTTGCGGTAGAAATCCGACAAGAATGGGTGCATTCTCATTTTATACCACTCGATTGCCAGGGCATCCGTACTGGACGCCCTGGCATAATCCACCTAATGCACAGTAATTTGAAATGCTGTGCGTCATAATAATAATCGAGGGATTCCAGTAATTTGAGAGGAGGAGACAGTGAGCTGTCAATAAATTTTTAGAATCACGTTTCGGGTTCTGTTTTAAGCTAGCTTTGGCCAGCTCAATGTAATCCAGAATCGATTAGAGAAGGCGGTTATCGTATATTAATATTATCTAACTCCTTCTTCTCACACCAAACTGTTGAGCCTTTTACAAGGTTAGTAAATTTTTCAGTCTATTTTTCAAATATATTGAAACGTAGACGGAGAAACGAAATTTGCGAATTGAAATGGTAACAGAATCATGGCTCGATGGAAGTTGTTGAAATTCTCAGATCTGACCTGAACGAAGAGTGAAAACGGAAGCTGAACTGAATATGTAATAGATATTTTAGAACTAATTAACTTCAATGTCATTTATCCATAAATAAATAAATGAAGCGACAAGCACAGATAAAATTATGCACCAGAAATAAATAAATGAAGACGCGTAGTGATTGCTTCAATTGTGATTAAAATTAAACTATTAGAAACCGAAGCCGATAGGAATGAGCTTTCAGTGAAAGGTTCTACCATTTTTCGTACCCCCTGATTGCTTTCATTATACATTTCGGAAATTTAATGTGTAATTAGGAGATTATTAATATCTAAAAACCTATCATGCCATTGCCTGTATTCATGTCCCTTTTAAAACATAATCGATCCCCGTTTTTAAGTCAAGTGCGATCGCACTACTTCAGGGATACGAATACAGTCACATTCCTACGTATTTCGTGTATATTTTTAAGCCTTAGAAATGTTTCCGTAGCCGACAAAAATCTCATGTCCAATTTATTTCTTCGCATTTGGGGTCGACCAAGCATCCCCATTAATTCTCGACTGTTCAGACAATTCATTATTTCGTTTCTTTTAAGCACTATAGTGCCCCAAAATTCACTGCGAAAAAATCGTTGGAGTTGATTGAGATTGTAAAAATTTTAAATCTATATCTATTCATTATTCATCTATGTTATTCCCTAGATGAATTTCATCGGCGCATTTCAACACGCATGCCTACGTAGGAGGGTACGTCTCCGTGGTCCTCGTGCTATTTCCCTCGAAATTATCATTCGTTTTAAAATTTGATGTAGGTAACTAGAACAAAAAAACAGCATTATGGATGACAATTATTAGGGACCGTTTCGAAAGGTAAAAAGGGAAAATTACAAGATAAATCGTGTACAAGGAAAGAAACACTTTATTAAACCTGCAGAATTATTTTGGGAAATCGACCATGGTTTCGATAACGTAGTATGTCATTTTCAAGGAGTTAATCGTTCACATACATAAAAAGGTGAATAAAGGTGGTGACAAATGAAATAATAGTAAAGGAAGGTGAAATGAGTGATAGCGGAAAGAAATAAGCATCGGAGCCAAAAAGAAGAACTAAACCAAGTTAGTCAGCAAGGAGAGGAGTGGAGGAGGAATCCGGATTGCGTGGCGGAGAAGTTTTGAGAAGATGGGCAGACACTTTAAAACATATCTCATACCTTTGGAAATACCTTCAAAGTATTGGTTAATTCGTATTGATTGTCTGCATGGATTACCAGAAATACAGGAATAGTGTACGCATACAACTTACCACCAGAATCAGTAGAGAAATAATCTTGATCGCTAAATTAAAGGAAAGTTGTAAAATCCTTCTTATTGCTATTTTTTTGGACGAAACGAAAGGGGAAGGGGCACATGCGCCGGAAGGCCATGGGACAAAGAAAGGATAGTGGGAGACGGATGCGAATCCACCCGAATAAGATTGCTAGTTTTACCTTTCAATGACAAGACACTTTTTAATTGTTTTAGAACTAGTTTTGCGCCTCAACAGAGGTTAATACATACTGAAACGCTCGGAGTGAGAAATTAAGATTTTTTTAGGGAGGTGAAAAAGGAAAATTCCATAAAAATCACTATGAAGAAGAGAAAAAAGTAGATGCGACAACCACATATTGAAGCACAATGGGCTCGTTAAGGACATAATCAGAGGGGCAAAAAGATGGGAAAGTCCCTCCAGGAAGTGCAAGGATATAGACGTTGACCATATAAGAGTGATTCAAAGAAGAGGAGATATTAGGTCGTTTGGTGATTAGTTTCGGAGAAGTGGGATATTGGAGGACGGGAGAGGACCAGTCTTCATATTGATATGCTTTGCAAAAAAGTTTATAGTTGGCAACAAAAACGGGCACATACTGAGTGCAGGTGCTCAGAACAGCACCGTGCGCCATGGAACATCCGTCGTTAGCACCATATGGAAATTAATGAATCACATGCGGTATGCTGGTCATAAGGGTCAAAACGGGGTTTTATGGATGTTCTAACTTTCTGACAGTACTTTCACTTTCCTACATAACGCACCCATTTCACCATGTCTCTGTAAACTTCCCATACCCTTACACTGCTTTTACGACCACAGTTCGTTTTCCTTATTTTTCTCGCCTTTATTTATTATCTCATTGTACGTCCTTCCTAATTATGTGCTTAGGTTCTTCCAATTCCTTCCGTAGTCTATCTTCATATGATCCCTGTAATCCATGGGTTCTTATCCTTTTTCTATCTACCAATCCTATTGTTTCGTTTGGAGCTTCCGTTATCCCTTCTTTGAGCTGTTTCCACCTTTCTTCTACTGAACCATCCCCTGGTTATATTATAGAATTCTCTCAACTGCTTTCTGGTACTCCTTTCCTTTCATCTAAATTAATGTCTCCACATTTATTTTCGCCTTCCGTCTTCCTTTTTCAATCTTCTGAAATTTTAAGTTATATTTAATTAGCAGTAAATTATGCTCCAAATCGGCATCGCTCGGCATAATGTTATCTAATTGATATCTCCCCGAATCCCATGGCTTTTTCCATGTGTACCTAGATCTGCTGTGGTTTTTAAACCAAGAACTAGTTAAAAGTCATTCTTTCTTCAAAGTTCTATCGCTTTCTCCCCGTGACCATTCCTTTTTCCTAAGATTCTCTCCTACTTCACTGCCATCTTTCCATTCGCCCACCACCGCGTTCCGGTGCTCCATAACTATTAAGTGTTTTCCTACGGGAATACCCTCAATTATTTCCTATAGTTGGTCGTATACACTGTCTACCTCTTCTCTGTAATTAATTTCCGGCGTGTAAACCTTAATTAGAACTACGTTCCTTGGCTTTTCTGTAATCTCTACCAATAATATTCTATCATTCGCCTGCTCTATACTCACTACTCTCCCTCCTTCTATAACAAAATTTATGATAATTTTGAAGGGACAAACAAAATTTACTATCCCAGTTGTTTTTGTCCTCAATCCCTAAGCTCACTCGATGCCATAAAAATCGATCAATTACGATTTAGCTCCTCTATGATGAAATTATTCGGAGGAACTTCACTAATTCAGCGTGTATGTTGCAACGTCTGCGTCAGCGTAATACCATAACTCAAACGTGTGTGACGCACCACTTTCATCTATTTTTTCGGAAAGCTGTTGTGGGCGGTGAAAATGTTATTTTTTTACATCTTGGTTGGGAGCCCTTTTAAGCCTTGAAGGCAACCAGAGCACTATTTGAAATGTGAAGGACGCTTTAATTCGCTTCTTAAATCAAGGCAATATTTGAAAATCCCACCCAATCAACCACGCGGATAAAATTGATCAGTCCGTAAGAAACATTTTCAGGCAACCGATTTGATGCCACGTGAAACTTACGCTGCAAAAAATAAGATTCATGAGTTTGCATTAAAGTAATGAGTACTCTAGAGCTTCAATCAAGTGTAATTTATGCGACTGCGAAATCACAATGGCATACGACGTGTTGAAAGTGTTTAGGGCAAGGTCAGTTTCATGTAAAATTTGGCAGTACTCAAGATACCTCACCATGTCCTACGATGACGAGATGTGGCGTAAAACACAACTATTTCACAAATATTCATACCCTTTGACAGTTTGAAGGATTTTAGCCAAAGGAACTGTGCAAATGAAGACTGATATAGTGTAATACAAGGAATGAATGGTGTTGATAGATACAGACCGTTCTTATTTAAACATTTAGACTGATTACTGATACTAAACTCTAGCTAGTATGCCGTGTGATATCAGAGGATGAAATCCGTGCACTATTTGTTCAATATTATTTAACGTATTTCATTATATTCTGACATATATGTATTCGATAAACATAATTGGTTAGATTTTTTACTACCAGCATTTTTTTCAGAAAACCAATGTTCTCTAATGTTTCACCTAAACGATAAATAATAATCTTAACTTACAATATTGAGTACCTGCTAAAACGTGAACTGGTCAAATACCTACTCGGTTTTGACAGAGCGACGTCCACCATATAAAAAAAAACACTTTTTTCCATTTTCAACGCACTTATGACATCAAAATTTGTTTTCCATTACATGTCCTCGAACGACTTGTGATTGAAAAAAATCTTATATCAAAGCATTTTCTAGAGGTAATTTCTCCATTTATAGAGTTAGACAGCATAAACTTTAATTTTATACAATTTTACTAGAGAAATCTCAGTAAGTAACCGTAAAAAAATATTGTTCTTCAAATTACGGTAATTTCCTAAATTTTTATGAGCCAAATTTAGCGAGTGAATTAAGATATACACATTTATCATTTAGCATAAATTATTTCTAAATCACGTGGAATAACTTTGAGGAGGAAATAGTCGAAAACGTATCCGAGTAGCCACGTTAACTAAAGGGTTTCCATCCCAAGGCATAGAAAAACGTCACAATTTAATCGCGTTTCTCCAAGCTTTCTCGGAACAGAAGCTTCTTCGGCACTACCATTTTCGGTATCTGCAGTAATTCCATACCTATATATAATCTAAGGGAATTGATGAATTAATATCGATAAGACTCCAAAGAATATAAATGTTATATTACTGACGAAGACCATGAATACCATATCACACATTGACTGGTGGCCCCTTACCGCGCAACTTTGTGGCAGATCGCAGGGTATGATGTCATTGGAATCACTTGAAAATTAGTTTCCCTAGATATCCTGCAAATAATCCAAAACAGGGGTGTTTCTGTACTGAATAGAAATGCAATTTTTATTGTTAAAACAAGATAAAGTTGTCGTCCAAGACACATGATTATGACACACTTCTCGTTTGTTCCTCTGCTAACTATATATTTAGCGCACGATATCTCCCGACATGAAGCTGTTGACACAAGGTTATTTCTCACGGAAGAGAAAGTAATTCTTTTCCAGATAATTACAGTAATCAACCCGAAGGTCAGTTTAATAGGTGGAGTTAGAGCACACCCGATACAAAGCTGAACGGATTGTGAACTCACGCATCAGGGTAATAAGGGTGCCAATACCTCTCTCTCTGTACCACCTACAGTTTTTCCCAGGAATATCTAGCACCCAAAAAATTACGCAGCTTGGGTGAAGCTGAAAGTGCCTAGAGGTGTTATCCGGAATCATACCCGGGTCCTCCGGCTAGAAGCCCAGTGATGTATTCCTGATATCGTCTTAATTTCTATACTTATAATTTTTAAGCCGCTACCCTTTTGTAAAGTGGAGTATTTTGTGCATAAGAAAACAGAATATCATGAATCGACCATAGCCGTGTATAAAATTTTAATAATGATAAATTCAGCGTCGATATCCTTCGAGGTAAATATCAATTTTGGTAGTAATCCATGTAGGAATATCGCGGGAAACCAAATAAATAATAAAAAACGTTCTTGATGCTTGATTGGAAGTATGAAACAAAAACGCTGTGGACTAATTGGCAAAATATTTGATAAAGTCCTTGCGTTATCACACCATTTATTTAAAACCAGTCGAATCTCGAAGTCGAAAAAATCCTGTGGACCATTTTGGATGGCGCGATAAGTAGATTGGATTCTTTCAATAAATAGACGAGTGACTATGCATTAAAAATGTGATAGATATTCGCTGCTAAATTTTAGTAAGTATCTTGATTGCTACTAAAGGTGTTTATGCTGGCTCCAAATCGTTTACAAAGTGTGGTAGCAGGGACGGGCACAGAAGGAGGACGCAGGTGGCGCGACCCTGCCCCTCCCTCCCTCACTTCCTGATGAATGCAAGGGGGGAAATTTCATGAATAAATTGAGGAGCGATAAATTTCTTCGGAATGCCCCAGGGAAAATATTGATCAATAGCAAAAAGCAATCAATCGAAAAAAACAAAGTTTTTAACAATTGCACCTTAATCATTCTTCCTCTCTTCCTCAATTCCTATAATTTATTTTTGCTTAGAAGTATTTAATTGAGGATAGTTAATAAAAGAGCCAATAGAGAGATATTAGCTAAAACACATTACGCTAAACTTTTATTGGGTACAATAACTTAAGTGTGTTAGGTGCTGAGTCGAAGGGTCGAAAAGCGCCC
>LYUA01002199.1:276134-290738 GCA_002093875.1 Calopteryx splendens | reverse complement strand
GCCCCCCCCCCCTTAGCCCCCCCTTGCCCCACCCCCTCCCCCTCACAATCCACTCCTGAGCGCGAGACCTTCTGGTCAGGAGGCATATAGTTCCCGCCCAGAAATATTTCGCTCCCGTGAAAAGATAAGAATCTCAGGGGAATAATAATAAAATGAAACTAGCGGGAATGCAAACCAGTGGAAATCTGCATGGGTTGCTTAAGACGTGCTGGGCACATCCCCGCCGTCTCTCGAACGTTGTTTTTTTTTCAATCACAACCTTGAGTATAGGCACAACAATTTTTTTGAAGCAGTTTGCGTCCTCGCCAGCAACAATATTTTCTCCAACGTTCCTCCGTCGCTTCTAGAGGCTTCTTCTGCGATCAACGGCTGTATTTCGAGTATTGCAACTCATGTACAAACGGGTCGGTCGGGTCGAGGGCGTGGTGAGCGAGTCTTGGGAAACTCATTTTAAGGGCTGGTCTCCACGGTTTCCTAAGCATCCGTCTTTGATTCCTAGGGAATTTAACGCGATGCTTACCGTTTTTTAATGGCCTCCTTAAAAAAGCTGGTCTTCAAATGTCTTTCCCCCACCAAGATTTTGATGATTGTCACATCGATCGGATGACCTTCAGCCACGTGCTCGGTGATGGCTGAGCGATCCCAATTTGCCGGTTTAATTGCCCCCCTATGTCCTTCCAAACCAATTTAGCTTTTTCTCCCAATTTTCCGAGCATAGAATCGCTCCACCCCCACGGTGGCACTTTCGAAAGGATACTCGGGAAACTACTTCGATCTCTAGACTCTTATTGTGATTTGCCCCTGATAGGTTTTTTTGGAGGTGGTCACTCTGTTGTCAACATCCGCCAAAATCAGGCATTCAATACTTGGCCTTTATCTGGTGTGCATACCATCCTTGTTTTTCCTTTCATTATTGTCTTTATGAGGGAGTCATAGCTTAAAAATTCGTCTTTTAGATTTGTCTTATTATATTCGTCTTTGTCTCTGGTGAGTTTTACTGAGATCTTGCCCTGATTTAAGTATGACTTCTTGCTTGTTTGTGATTCCATCTATTTACCGTTCATGTCATATAACCCACCGCCTCTCATTCCAATTCTTCCATTGATCACTCGCGATTTGTTCAGTAAGTCGTTGAGTATCGAATGAAAGAAGAGAGAAAGAAAGGGTACCTAAAATATAACAGAGATATTCTGATCCTCCAAAGTCATAGACTCACCTGGAGGTGCCAAAGTTAGCCTACATTTTAAAATAAATTTTCTATCTTGCCATTACCAAGCATAGTAGTTAAAATTTTTAAAAGTTCCATAGTATATTAGTAAAAGGCGAGAGAGATGTTTACTATATTCAATCTACTGCATCAATAAGCCATTCTTTAATTTTTCTTTTAAGACAGTAAATGTTGATAATTGCGTAGCCATCATCGAAAATGACCACCGAAGCGCGTATTGTAAATTTTGGAACACAGCATTTGAGAAATACTTCGTTTCCAAGTGGCAAAATGCCCGTAGAGGAGCTCGAAGCGTCTCGCAATTTTCTCCGCACTAGAGAGCTGCCACCTTATGCTCGCTGCCGAAGCTCCTCCCCAGTAGGTATGTTCGAAAGCGAAAGCCCTCATGGATCGCTTTTCCGATTCGACCGACTCCACCCAGCCGTCATTAAAACGTCTCCGATATACCTCAACATTCCTCCTCTGGCGAGTTTTCCTGTTCCCGAAATTTCAGGAGGGCATTTATTTTCGTGCGCGCTGACCTTGCGGTTCTCAAATTACATAGTCCGGATCACTCGGGAAGCCGTGTCGCTTGGAATTTAGTTATAATACGAGCCGACTCGGAGGTCTTCTCGTGCGACATTTGGTGCGGGATCATGATGCTTATGATACGGCAAGAAGGGAGGTTACGAGAGGCCAGAGGCCCGGTTTCCCCCATCACCAGTGATTCGCTGGCTCAGGGAGCCCAAAGGCCCACACAGTGACATAAGGACCCTCAAGACTCCTGCATCCCCACTTCCCTGCGCGGCAAGGTGAGGCATTTGTGCGCCGAGTCATTCCTCGTGGGGCTCCCTTCCCTTCGGATCCGCAGCCTCCGACTTCGGTCAGCAATGGACTCGATTACGAATTTTTTCCAGTACCTTATTAAACAGAGTTTGAAACACAAAAAACGCCCGTATTTTTACGTTCTTTAAAACGTCGCCAAGTTTCCGAGTCATGGGCGGCAAGATATCGGAACGCTTCAACCCTTTCACTGAAAGGGGCGGGCCCGGAAACATTTCGTCACAAGGCGCTTCCACCCAATCGCCACGGAGTGTACGACCTATCATGCTGTACCAAACCGAACCCGATGACGTGGCAACGGAGCAAATATTAAGCGGCAACATTTGGGTATTTTCATTTCTGTTTCACGAGTTGATGGATGACCGAAAAGAGCGTTAAAAATGACCGATGACATTTTTTTCCAATAAATAATTGTTACGGTCTGTTTACTGAATTGATATTCTGCGTCAGCGTGAAAGACCCCGTACTGTATAGTTTGAGTACAGAAGAATACACTATTAACATTTCCAGTAGGTACAAGTTGTTAGATTATCCTTTCAGCCATCTCTCACACAATCTCAAAGGATACTTTCTGCTGTTGAAAAATCCCTAAATCCATGTAAAAGGTTTCCTTTGCATTGCTATGGGAGAACTATACAGTGTGAAAATAATTTAAAAATCATTATAGCTAAAAATTTTGAATTCTGTAGATTTCCTATGGCAAAGAACTGTTGCAAAATAATCTTACAACTCCCAGATTACTTACCAATAAAAGTTAAACTTAATTTTTCTTAATGTCGATATTATATATGGCGTTCAACGACCGACCAGTAGACAAAGTAAGAAATATCAGATTGCGCATCAAGATCATGCGCTTTTGAGGTTATTTTGGGAGAGTTAGGTTTAAAGAATACATTCTGATTAAAAATATGAAATTCAGAATGAAGCCTACAGCAAACAACAGTAATTTCTAAAACCTGTCCTCCGAGTAGTGGATTCGACCTGTAAGGTAAAATAAATCACGGAATTTGCACACAATTTGGCGTATCGATATTATTTGGAGTTCTGCTAAATGAAGAAAACCACCACAGAAATCAACCCGAAGGTCGGTTTGGTAGTTGAGTGTAGAGCTCACCCAATACTAAGCACAACAGCGTGTGAAATTCACATATCAGGACAGTTGGGCCAGTTCCTTTCCTTGTGTCAGCTGCGGTAAAATCTCACAGCTTGGGTGATGCAGAGGTTGCCCAGAGGTATCACACGGAATTGAACCCGGGCCCTCCGGTTAGTAGCCCAGCATTCTACCTTCTGGATTACCACGACCCCAGTTAATGAAGAAGCAGGTAAAAATACCGGAAACATTCCCATAATACGTGTTTATTTCGATTAAGGATCGGTAAGAAATGAAATATTCTTCGGAGCTCATCTCTTCCCATTTGGTATTGACGCTAAAACTTTTCAAATATTGTTAGATACAAGAACAAAATTACAGCTATTAGGCCACTTGCCCTTCAACTATGGCGCTTGGCCATTTGATGTTTCTAAATGAAAATCACTCCATCCATGCAATAAAACTTGGTAATTTACATTACATTAATGATACTTATGTATTTTTATTTCGCTAGATATTAAGTTCGATTGAGAAATTTACCCTCCGTCCTATGAATTAAACAACAGTTTTTAATCAAAAGGTTTCATGATCAAGAAAATGAATGACTCACCTCGTACTAAGCCCTACGGGCTAAGACATTCAAACATACATGTTATGGAAACTATTTATTTTACGTGTACTAACCATCTGTTTGTCAGGATTTTGTATTAAGTACCAGAAAACCGTAGATCTTGGGTTTAATTGGGATCATATTTGATTAGCAGGGTGCGAAATACATTGAAAATAAGGAAATTGCAGTGGTTCCTAAAGAATATGCCTACTGGTCTGGAATAAAAACCATTGAACTTTTCCTAATATTTTATTAATAACCTATCACTGTTTCAACTTTTTTACATCATTCTCCATGTACTCTCTGCCTTTCTGTAAATTGTCGGTCGGCAAGTGGGATGGTCTCTCAAAGGGAGTGTTCGCTAACGGAGATTTCACCATACCGAAGCGTACGTTTTTACCCTTGCGCGCTGGAAAGTGGCGACCCGTACGGATCCGAGCGATTAAGAAAGACGCAGGAAATTCCGTCCCGTGCGACAGCCATTGAGGTTATTATGACTATCCACATATGTAGATAAATATCGCATAAATTCTCTAAAATTCTCCGGAGCGTAGCACGTAGGTTCTTGCACAACCGCTCTACCCGCCTATGAGCTTCGTTTCTTTTTTTTTCATGCTTATTTATGAGAGAGGGAGATGGAGAGAGGGAGTGAGAGAGAGAGGGAGGGAGAGAGAGAGGAGGAGGAGGAGATAAAAAAGGAAAGGATTCCTTTATAATTATCGAGGGAAAAAAGCCTCCACGACTCAAAAGTCTTCGGATCTTTGGCCAGAGCAAGAACGGCCGAATAGGTTCATCACCCGCACTCCCTCTCTCGCTCCCCACTCCTCTCTCCACCTCCGCAATTCCCTCCTGCGAAATAACTAGATCGTCGACCGTTTCCTGTATAAATAATTGCGGCGGTGAAAGCAAATGAATCCGCCTCGCACCGCGGATTGAAAGGGTCGCCAGATAGGCGGCGGGGAGAGGGCGGTGACTCTCGCGGCGGGCCGTGCAGTGCGTGGGCCCGGAGGAAATGGGATGGTTTAAGAATGGAAGTCGATCGGGGTTGGAAGAGAGAGAGAAAGAGAGATATATACTTCGTGGGCGGATGAAGGATTGAACTGGGAAAATTCGTGTGGCCGCATTTCTAAGGAACGGATGCCCGCAAGTCAAATATTTGGGTGATGTCATGCGCGAATGTTGAGAGACTCTCACAAAGTGCGGATCATTCGAATGCTTCCAAACTGCGAACTTGACTCAAAACACGTATTTTAGCGATCCTTTTAGTCGTAAAAATTTACTGGGGCACACTTTTGTATCGTTGTGAACTATTGACAGTAAAAACTGCGGAATAAGGAAGACTGACGGCAATGGAAAGTTGGAACATTAGGATAATGACGAAGATGGATCTTCTGCGTCAAACTCTGAAAACCACCCCGAGGCCGTGTGGCGGGGCAATATAGATCACCAGCAATTAGAGGAATTACTGAGTATATATTCCCTCTGTTTTCCCAATAATAGATTCCCTCAAATAATATTATATTCCATATAATATTATTTGAGGGAATCTATTATTGCCGTACGTGATGTTTCCTACTGTTGTGGTCACGACATGGTAAAGTTTCTATACCCTTTCGGTCTGTGCGGTAGTCAGTATCCCTTATCGCTCTAGTCCCGCATACTAATTTAATACGGCTTTATCATGATTCCTTTAGTGTCAGCGTTCAACTTGAATGATATATATTTATCTAAAAGTAATTGAAGATATATAGTGCACCTAGAATTCGTGATTAAAGTGTTTCCCAACCCAAAATATCTAGTAATAATGTGACGCTTTCTTTCATTCATTTCTTCGTGAAACGTGCAGCTTTCTCGTGTATCCTGTTTCATTCCGTAATTATATCCTGCGCAGGGCCCCAAGAACCGACGCGTATTCTATTTGAGATCTTATTAATGAGAAATGTAACACACCTCATTAACTTTCTCATTTTGATATTACCCCACTATTCGTCTGATGACCATAAGTTTCTATGTCAAATAGAGAAATAGAACAAACAAAGAAGTAACTTTAGGAAAAGATATAAATAAATATGGAATTTATGAAAAGAAGATGGAATGACCTTATCGCACACACTTTGAGACCTTAGTGTCGAATGGGGACAATCTTTGAGGGAAAGGGTGAGTGGGGAGAACAGGAGGAGGAGACTGCGAATGAGAGGCAAAAAATTCAAAATGACCAATGTGTCAAAATGGAAATAAATGTGTAAATGAAGAGAACTTTTAGTTCATAGGAGAGTTGTCTCTAAAGAAATTTAGGATTAATTACCATTAATGGTTATGAAAGTGATAAATAGTTATGAAAGTAAAATATCGTCCCGTGCTCATATGGGATTTGAGTATTGGCGATCAGTATTGTCTCGACTTATCTTTGAACATCCGTCTTTAAAGGTTCCACCACCTTTCCGCCAACGTTTCGATCGAAGTAGCGAGAAGAATCGCCTAACTTGCTTGTCTTACTCACTCGGGCCTCAGATTGGATGCTGTGTGGGATTGGAAAAGGTATTTGAACATGGGAATTTCCGAAAGTCGGAGAAATCACGACCGTCAAGCTAAACCTTCAAATCAGGATTTTAGAACTCGTAATAGTGGTAGTTATTAGTGGAGTTGACCGACGGCTGAATTAATTTGCGCCATTAGGGATTGGTGGGTTATATGGTAGAAGCAGGAATTCAAGGGATTGGAAGAAGGGGCGTGGAGAGAAACCCGGCGTCGGCTCCACGAAGGGGGGCCCACAATTTAGCGTCCCATTCGACGCATGGAGATAGAACTTGAATTGCTCTCCACATAGCACCGAAGTAGAGATCGGGTTACCACTGAAAAAAAATCTTGCTGACAGGGGAATTCGAATCCGAACCTTCTGTGGGGGAAGTCAGTACACTAGTCACCCGATTCCCAAGCACCAACTTGATCCCTATTTTAGAAATCAATACTATTGAAATCCGGACAGGACACTTTACAAGGTTTTTATCAATAATTAACGACATGAGAATTTTAGGAACAACATTATATGTACCTACATAATTGCCAACATTTGCATTGGATTTGCGGTAGCAGGCAATAATATGTAGAGATATGTTGATTATGGGTCACTCTCACGCGATGACAATATGCCAAGAATTTGAGGAAGAAGGAAAGGCTGGATGAAATATTAAGAGGTAACGGGGAATATTGAGGGCCGTGATGGAATGGGGAAATTTCGGCGGTCTACGGCCTCAGTTGTGGCGGGATAACGTGCTCTGCCTGCTAATCCAGAGGCCGGGGGCTCGATTCACGGCTAAGTGAGTTTTTCTCTACTTACAGGCTAGATTTTTGTGACTGCCCGAGTTGTCAATTTAAAAAAAAATATATTTATTAACCACCACCGATTTATAAATCAACCCGAAAGCTGATTTGATATGTGATATACCCAATAATGAGCCAAACGGAGAGTGAAATTTACCCTAATCATCCACGATATCAGGGTAGGCAGGTCAGCTCCTTTCCCTGTTCCGCCTGCGGATTCCCAGGCAGACCTGATAGCATATGAAAACACCACACAGCTTGGGTGAAGCTGAGGGTACCGAGAGGCATCACCCGGAATCGAACTCTGGCCCTCAAGTTAGTCCCGATGGCTTTTCAGTGCTCTAACCAATGGGAAACCATGCCATTCTTTATTAAAAGGTTTGTTAATGGCAGTGTACCCCTGTGCGTTTAATGGAATATTACGATTAGAATTTTTGGCTAAAAAGAATGAGGAATTTGGACGGCTTGCAGCACGGTAGAAAGTACTGGGAGTTGAAGACGGAATTTAGGTAAGATAAAAAGTAAGAAAATATTTACTATTGGCGTTCTGTCCTCCTACTCATGTACTCGTAATTGGCACTTAACCACCAAATATTGGTGACAGCAACGGCAACCAACATCTTTGATGCTTCCGCAAAACCTCTAATTTTTCTCGAAGGTGAAATTTCTCTAGGCGCCATAGAACGTACAGCACTCACTAATGTCGTGTACTTCCCCCTTTCTCCATCCCCTCGCCTACGCCAACTTGCGATGGTGTCGAAGGCACGCCTTCCTAAATTGGAGCGGTACACGTCGAAGGCGAATAAGGATGCTTGTTTTGCGACCGGTGGATTAGCCGCGAGAAAATGGCTGTAGCAATTACTTCAGCCGGTAATTGCTCGATCGCGGGCGTGATTTTTGCCGTTTTAGACTGAGGGATAATTATGAGGGAATCATAACAAAAAGAGGAGACAGAGAGAAAACGCAATAGAACTGGATTTCAACGTCCCGTGTGTGTACGACCACGCGAATCGTTATCCACACGAATCGCAAGGAACATACAATCGCGACGCAGGGACATGGCTGTATATTTCGTAGCCCGAGCATTCTCATGATGCTTTCCTGAACAGTTTTTGCTGACGCAATCGAAACCCTTTACTGCTTTTTTTCAATCCCCCTCCGTAATTCTGGGAAATATTATTGCGTTGAAAAAAATAATAGACTCCGGGATTGAAACGGAAATACGCTTTCTCATGTCTCCTGAACACTTTCACTTTCTAACCAATACCCGAATGTCCGTCTTTGTGAGTGCGTTTATGTACGATTGGAATTTTAATTGCGTGCAATGTCTTAAAATTTTTCAATGGGAGACAAAGCAAATTTGATTTTTTCCATCATTATTTCAGCGTCACTGATATTTAGGCTAGTCGAATTTATTAAGTTTGGTCCACAATCAACCCAAGGGGAAGGAGCACCATACTGTAGACAAGTTTCCTATTTTTATCTCAACTGTGCTAAATATTGCGTAGATTTATATTGAAAAATAATTATAGGTCTAAAATTAAAAACTGCAGACTAAATATAGATACTCTTCATTTTCCGATTAAAAAAATGTAAAGCACTTTTACCTGAAAGTTATCATTTATGGAATATTTCATCAATTTATAATTCAATCAAGTTTTTATTATAAATGTATTTCGCCTTCCATGTGTGTGGATAGAGTTTTGCTAAGGATTAGATTCCCTATGAATTTTGCTTCAAGTAAAAATTCCTGTAACCTATTATGCCAAAATTATTTCAATTCTTCTTCAGCCATTAATAAACATTCGTCACCTAATGGCCAAAATGGTTTATGACGACTGAAAATTGTTTATTGAAAGTCCAAGTTCTTGATGACCACCATAGAATATAAGTTTACAAAAAGTGATCGCTTTTCTTTGAAAACGGGTATCGATCGCCTAAGATTGTTTGTGAAAGAATTATTCTATAATTACAGAGTAATGCCATCATGTAATAGTCTTTGTTTTCCCGAAAATAAGTCGAAAAAGATAAAAGGGAATTGCTAAGGTCAGTGGGAAGGAGTGAATTTATTTATTTCTGGTGAAAATATATCATATATGGCCTGTAATTCAGAAAATGTCGTCTCAGATTAATTAGGATCTTCTTCATTAAGGTAATGTGATATGTTCACGCTAATTAATAATGTATTACAATTATTGCTAAATTATACTTAGATGAGATAGATTTGATAGGTTTGTTGCCATGCATGAAGGTGAACAAGTTCGTCGGCGAGCATGCATTTCTATTCTCAAAAATAAGAACAATAGAAAACTGTTTCAGTAATCTATAATCTAATTCTGCTTGGTGCGTTTTTTCTTCGGGAATAATCTTTTGACTCACCCATCGCTGCCGTTTTCTCTTTCTTTCTCAATTGATCCAATTACTGCCTCATTCACTTATTCCATAATTATACGATTCGCATAGTGCAAAACATCGCACTATATATATACATCCTGTGTGGAACTGGCGGGACTATCGGCATCGCATTCCTATGCAGAAAAATACCCGATTATGCTCGTGTGCACCAGAATGCTGGCTGACCGACACAATTTAATCACGGTGTAAACCCATCAATTAGGTTCACCAACATCTAACCAGCGACTTACCTGATAGAGGTTGCATAACTGGCAGAGTGCCAATATATGGAGGTGGAAATGGGTTCAGAAACGTTATTAAAATTATTATTGTCAGTTGAAATCCATTTTAAACAAAAATAGCGTCTCCCTTGTGCCTAAACATCACCTGGATATGCGTAAAATTCAAAGTTGCAGCCATAATATACATCTACTAATCTACTAATATAATGGAACAGTAAGACGTAAAGTCAGTGAAACCACAGCTGGTAGTTACTTATTTATTCTCACAAACACTATGATCATTTTAACGTCTAGGGATCATAATCAGGCGTCATTTGATAACACGCGTCGTGTTTGTAAGAATAATGGTTGGTCGTGGCCATCCGGGATCTAATTTTTTCTGTAGATGTAGGCATTATTATAACAAAGGCGTTAGAGTTGAAAACACTCCATATTTTTTTCAATAAAAATATTTAATTTAGTAGGGAATAATTCGTTTTATGAATGTGTAATACCTACAGTTGTTATATTGTTATAAGGTGGATGATAATTGCAATTAGATAGCTCCTGTGAAATTTGAAAAACATATACCTAAGTAGTTTCTGTAACACCTATCTTTTTACTTTGCCATTTTATCAGCTTTGGTATGATTTATCATTATGTGATAATTGATATCTGTAATTGGGTCTGAAAGAATAGAAATAATGAGATTGTTGCAAACGCTCGCATTCCAGGAGTTAAGACATTTGCTGGAGTTGTCATTCAGTAGAATGTCTCTCGGACCCTATACGACGTCAGATTCGAAGGTAGTACCTACAGTGTGCACTGGTCGGTCAAAACAATATAAATCTATTCACATTCAGGACCCCATCCGATACCATTTGAGAACCGAAACTAACCAATATTGAATCGTCCCGAACCGGATATTCCCCTCTTCCACCCACCCTTCACATTTAATCTGTTTTTTTATAGTAGTCTTCACAACTGTTTTTTTTATAATAGTAGTTGGTTAATAGTAGTTTGTTTTGTAGTGCCCATACTCAGCACTGGGAATCGTGAGCCTAATTCTTTTACGAGATTGATTCCGAAGTTTTCTTCTCCGAGCCGAGTTCAAAATTATGCACAAGGTTCTATCTGAAGCGGGATCTCTTGTCGGAGTTCCAATGCGAATTCTGTTGCCGACCCTTATTGTGAAGCACCAAGTTGATCTATCGCAGGTAGTGAGTAAGCGAACCAACCAGGCTTAAATCTTGCAACTGTGGGAAATTATGAAGTGCTTCTAAAGGAAATAGCATGTGACAGCAAGGTATTTCATTCATAATAGTCCAGGTTTATAACATTGGTTTTGTTGTGATTATCCTTTATATTATCTTGGAGACTGATGCTGATATATTTAATAATATAGTTCCCAATGAGAGCATAAAAAACTCAATGTAAGAAGCAAACTAAAATTCTATAATATCTTTAAAAATACATGTTTCATTTCTTTTTTTTGTGACTGTAGAAAATATCATCCTAGTTTCTCAAATTACTCTCTAACCCACTGTTACAACATTTGAGAAAGTAAACGCATCTTCTTTGGGATTCATATGTACATTTAACCGCGCCAACGGTCTGAAATGGGTGCCAAGCACTTTCCACGTAATCCGAGAGTAGTCTAATATTACTTTAAACACATTTTCTTTAAGTTTTCATGGATATGGGATGAAATCATTAAAAATATTCTGGATTCAAAACGTTTGCTCGTGTTGAGGGCAAAGCTGTAGCATATGGGAGAATACAATTAATTAAGTCGAGGCTTGAGGGCAAGCTCGGAGCATAGGTCGGAGGTTTTTGAAATACGGGTGTGGAGGGGGTTTGGAAAAGTGAAAGGAAAACAAACGAAGTGACTAGCCTGGTAGGGGAAGAGAGGATATTTTTGGAGAAATCCAATGGCGGCAAGAGACGTGGATTTCGGGCGTGGGTGCCAATGGATAGTTGAAGACTACGCGCGAAGGGAGGTTGTTGGATAAGCAAGGTAGAGAGAGGAAAAGATAGGCATGCTGGAATGAATGAAGAGAAACAGAAAGCAAAAGAAGTTGAAGAATAGTTCATTGCAGGGCAAGGTATTTTGATGTTTTGTGTTGTTATAGGGCGGACGTGGCACTTGCTGTGTGGGCACTGCAGCAGTCGTGGGGCCTCTGTCTCCATCGAAAACCTCTCTTAACGATAGACTACCATTAATGATTTAGATCAAAGGTTTAATTTCAGAGTATATGTTACGGAAAGTGATCTTTACCTTTACCTTATTTTTTAGAATTTAGTCTTGTATAGAAGGGAACTAGACTAACAATAAGATTAGTATCGCCTACCGATGATATAAATGTGAAATCCTTATAATAATGACGGGTGTGTATAATAATGCGTACGTGCACCTTCTAAAACCAATAAATTATTCATTCTTCAGCAGTAAACGTTTAAGAGGATACAAAAAATCTCTCATATATATCCAAGAAAAATTTGCATTATGCTCTTTGACTTATATGGCCTACAAATGTACATGACATGATTAGTTATTTTCATTTTAAGTAGTCACCTATTTGGTTTCTTAGTCATACATGTGTAACATACATGTAAATTCGTGCCCATTCGGATTTATGCATGATAATTCAATCAGGTTTGAATTTACCCTCGCTGTCATTAGTTCGATGCAGTTTACCTTCTTTTTCTCATTATTTTGTTTCGCTCTCTGATCATTGCGGCATACTATTCTCGCCAAGCCAGTGGAAATAATATTTTTCAAAGGACTTCTTTTGCTCATTTGAGGTGCATGTATAATCTTCTTGAATGCCACGCAATCCACGGTGAGAATTTTCCATTTCGGATCATAAGCATTGGACAACCAGTATACGCACAACTTACGGGTTTGCTCGGTAAATACATGAACAGTAAAAGAGATACATAATCAAATGATTTCGATCAGATGATTAAACTTTGAAGCATTATTAATAGCTCTGGTGTTGGCATCCTACGAAATTCGCACAAAGGGAAAACGATAGTTCAACGAAAGTTCAAGTGGAAAAATATAAAGTGTACATTATTTCATGTGAACACGAATTTCCACATAGTTAAGCCTACAACCATTGAGTATATATCAGAAAATAGTTCTTAAGAGTGTCAAGGTTTTTGGGATCCATTTAAATAGCTTATTAAGTGTACCTCCTAACAATCATCACATTTAAAATGCAATATTTCCCACACACGATACGAGGTCAGAATAATTCCCAATGATTGTGCTGAGAAGAAAAGCTTTTAATGATAACAAGCCAAGTTTTTATGGTGCGTGCGGAAATTATGGAACTAGTACATGCGGAGCTTATAATATTTAAGGACTAATTGTAATTAATATTGACGAAAAAATTCCATCCATTTAAGCCTTTATTTTTTAGCTTTTCGAGACACCCAACCTTTCAGAAACTATACTCGTAGCAATGGTTTCCGTTCAGCTGTAAAAATACTACAAAGCCAACTACATCGACTGATTTCAAGAGGCCTTATTTTCTACACAATTATAGTTTTCTTTTATCAAATGCTGCTCACATTTCTGAGTGAAGGGGCAGGAATATTTTCACAAATGTTATTAAGGATTATTGAAACTTAAACTTACCTTAAAAAATGCGGCCTGCATGGGTATTCGATGTGCACGTAATCTCTCCATCACTTGAAGACTGCAGGTGTTGCTGGTAAAAAAAGTGCAATACACACTCGTTTTCTGTATGGCCAGTGTTTATTTGGTCGCTGTTGCGATCCACGGAAAACCTAATTTGTGTACTTTGATGGATGTTGTTTGATAGTAGTTGGGGGATCTGTTGAATCTGACCCACCATTGCAGTCAAACTGACAGAGTGCTATATGGAAAATCGGAGGGGAACCCTTGAAACATATCACAATCGGCTTGTTAATTCAGAAATCATGGGATTCCCACACATAATACCCGCACACTCGCAAGACTCACACGGTTCACATATTCAAGGTCTTCTCACTGACGAACAAACCCCACTTGGCACATCGATGTAAGCCACAAGACTCTCTTGAAGAACTTAGGGTCGTATTTGTCGGGTTCAGATAGAAAGCATGGAAATGGTATCATCGAGCGATAGTTTGGAATAAGCACAATTGTATAGCACACGGATATTAGCGATGACGATAGATCCTAGCATTGCACCCTAGATTTTTACGAACGACTTAATGGCAGAGGTACTAAGCCAACAGAAACGTTATGAAATGTGAGAACTGCTCGCACCAAACGCAGAAAAACTTCTGAATGACCTGTCAGTATCCGATAACAGTCCCCAGTGAGGGAATTTTTTTTCCGATTCAATGACCTCGCATTGCTCCCCCTCGGGCCTCTCTAATCCGATCGCAGGTCTTCTTCTAAGAGTCAAAGTTTTCAAAAGTCAAAGAGAGTTCACCAATTTGAATCCAGTTCCATGAACTTGATGACCCTGAAGAAGAGAAACGACTCCCGGTCCTTCTCTCTTGAATGAGTGACTAAAGGTACTTAATGCGTCTAATACATCTAGGCTATAATCAGCACCAAATTTAGATGCAAGTTCATCTTTTCACGTTACTTTCACCCATGACATGGTCACTAATCACTAATTCCAGACCAGACAGGCAGACGTCTTAAGGACGGTAATTTGAATTTCCCGAGAGTGAAAAAATTCGGATTACCAGTTTCCAATGACATAAATGGCTGGTTACCTAACCACGCGCCTTCGCGTTGGATTTTGGGATAGAATTCAGATGTAGAGATTTAGAAGTCTTCGCCAAGGGCGAGTTCTCCGCTATGACATTCTTCGTGATGCGTAGGCAAGAAAATACTTAGCTGCCAGATGATGATACTATGTATTCGAAACCGGTCGCAATAAAACTATAT
>LYUA01002199.1:256625-269721 GCA_002093875.1 Calopteryx splendens | reverse complement strand
TGTGTTCATCAGAGACCTACCTTAACCGGTAGATTACCATTAATAATAATAACTTATAATGCACAATCGTGGTGCATTGAATATATTCCATTGATAAGCAGAAATTCGAATGATGTGCCAAGAAAAAAAAGCCCCATCGAGGCAACTTTATATTTTTAGTCAATATACCTCATCATTAATTGGTTCAAAGTGTATTTCCTGAAGGCGAAGCATGTTAAAATAAAACTGAATGTTCAAAATTATTCACCATTTCATTTTAGTGACCCAGGTATGATGTCAAACTCGGACAATGTTACTGAAGTCCTGTGATATGGGATATTTATCTTCTTATTACAGTTCGAAATAAAATTAGTTAAATGTAACCTATATTTTATAATATTTAGAAATCTACTTTTCGCTAAACACAGGAGTTAGGAATTTCCCTTACTGATTTCGATCCTGAAAACTAGTTCTCAGTATTTCTATAGTTAACACGCCAATTAAAAAAATAGATTTTATAAAACGTTTAGATGGCAAAAATAAAATCTCTGTGGATAAAAAATATATTGGTATATATAATTCAAAATATAAATTTTAAAGCTGTAAATGACGCATGAATTAGTCTCGGCAATCATTAAATTGATCTTAATTCAACTCATACGTCAATGGTGAAATTAAGTGCCCTCCGGCGAATTCAATTACGTTTAGCTTCACATTGAGATTAATTTGAGCTTCGTTGTGAATCACCAGCAGAAGTCGCATCACCCCATAAGTCACTAACGAAGCAAGCACCAACTGATAATCGAGCAACTATCGACGCTCTAGAAGTGACCCGTTTTCCAAAACAAATGGAACTTAGATGACGGACAAACTTGTGATTATCTATTTCAGTCTCAGCAAAAGAAAAGGACTTTAAAATAATGCTACGAATTCTGAATACAAAATGAGAAGCAATATTCATCAATTAAAAATTTTATTTAGGTACACCTGGGTTCAGGCATACACGTCATTGCGGGTCCCTGAAGGTAGGTAAAGCTGAAACAAGTTGTACCTGAATATAATTTTTGTGGAGGATCATATGGTGTTCCTCACTTCGTGAAGGTGTAATTCCATATAAAGTCTAAAGCCATCTAAAGCCTAACTGGTTTGTTATGTTAGCAGTAGAATAGGGGAAGCTCTGAAGGGGAAATTCGATGTCAGAAAAAGAGGGTGAAAAGATATGGAGAAGTAGTAGGATATTGAAGGCCGTGGTTGAGAGGAAAAAATGTTAGGTAAGCGAGGAAGAGGAAGAAAAAGAATAATCTTCTAAGACGGCAGTGCAAGAATGCGGATAAAAATAGTTGAGAACTGAAAAAGGAAATAATATAAAGTAATCACTAGGAAGTTCACCCGATGCGCAATAGTTGTTCGTGACCGTGCAAAGCCAAAATTTGATAGGTAGAGTACTCATGATGATGATGCCTTCATTAGTATTGGGAATGAGTCTTAAAAATCGATCCTTTCATTTTTATTAGTTTTTATCTTTGTTGGCGGGTATCGTCTAGTGCCCCTGCGGTTGTTAACAGGCTTGCGCGCAAGAACTTAAGGCCCGAAAGTATGAACGGTGAAATTATCCGCAGTAATCACGTTTTGTATCCTGCTGAAAAGAAAGCCAAATTCACACCGTAATCAATCATTATGGCATCGTTTGAAGGAAATCTTTCTAAATAAAAAAAGAACGGACCGGATCGAGGCGCCGTTCCACGGTGGATCATTGCGGAAGTGCAAGTCCAGCCTGACCCATATCCCACGCACGACTCTCCCGGGCTTCTCCATTTCTTCGAACTGCGCTCCTTGAATATAACCTCCTGCATGGCAGTTGTTGAATCATGACCCCGACCTCCAATGATTCCGATGGCGAAACACGTGCACGGCACTCCTGGTTTTCGTATGAGGTAGTCCTCCGCAGTTACAAGGAGTATGCGGTAGCATTCCGTTCTGCTAACAGCCGGCAACATAAAGAACCTGGAGTTGAGGAAGCACATCACTAAAAAATCCATCTGGTGCATGCTTCTTCACATGACATTTGCGGTATGAGGGATAGAAGCAGTAGAAGAGAGCAATATTATTGGAATCATTGGAAATGTGGTGTCACAGGAGAATTATGGAGATCAAATGATCGGATCGATTATCTTGAGAAAGAAGTTCCACGAAGTCTGAGAGAAGAGAAGCTTGAAGTCCGATGAATCTCTGAAAAGTGGAAGTGGTTAACCTTATCTGGCAAAATTTAAGACACGATGGCCTGGCGAAGACAGTCGTCGAGGGAGAAGTGAAAGGGAAGAGGTGTAGTGGTTCCGATGAGATGGAAGCAGCCATGGAGCAGGAAATGACAGCCGTCAAGACGTAGCAGAGAAATATGGTGGCTTACCCAAGTGGAGAGCTGCGTCAAACCAGTATAAGAATTGATGACAGGTGATCATGAAGATAAACTTGATGTTATCAGGATTAACTGTGTGGTATCATTTTTATATGAATAAGCAAATAGTAAAGTCCATCAAAAAACTTTATTTCCCGACTTTGGTTTCATCTTATACATAAGCGATACTTTTGGACAAGCTGAAACCTAGGTAGGGAGATAAAATGTTTTGATGGAATTTACTAATTTTATTTATTCATATTTGATGATAATAGTATATTTATACCAGTATCACAGCTAACCCTTGATATACTGAAATGATATGTAGGTGTTTGTGTGCAGGAGGATCGAGACAGTAATCAGTAAACGGAGTGAAAGTAATAGGCATGCCAGAAGAAGAGATGTTTTGAAACGCTAGTGTTCTCTTCCGTTTTTCTTGTTATTAAATCAAAGATTAGATATCGAATGCGTAAGTTTGGAAGTTTTTTTTTACATTTTATCGATATTTCTCCGATATGGTGCAGGGCATATAGCTACTACGATTAAATGAAATTTTCATGAAATTTCGCTAACAAGGGTGTTGCCTTCACGCCTTCAGATGCTCATACACTAGAGATTGTGTTCAACGGCGTTTCGTGAGCAAAAAAACGAAAGGAGTATTTGTTTCCTAGATAAAAGAGATACTCAAGACAATACGTATTCAGAAAACTATTTGCAGTCACACGCTCGACTGAAAGGGCGGATATTCATTATTTGGGCAACCAAAGTCTTTTCAGATGCATAGAAGATCGGTTACTGCATTCCTCCAATATTTTCTATCGAATGCTAATGGGGACGTTTAAACATTTTTTATTGCCTAAGTGAAAGAATATAAGTTCACTTGAGGAGGTAGAAAATTTTAGCTATTTATGTAGTGTTTTGGACAAAGATGATAAGGAGAAGAAGAGTCACGTTAGGTGAGGCAGCTTTTGCAAGGAGGAGAGAGTTGATTATGAGGACCTGAAACAAGAATCTAAAGAAAATACTGGTGAATACGTTGATATAGAGCGTGGTTTAGTATAGCTCGGAAACTTGGTGGTCGAGGCAAGGTAACAAACAAAGGTTGGAGGCTTCCGATATGTGGATATGGAGAAGGATGGAAAAGGTGAAATGGGCAGATAGGAAAACAAACAAAGAGGTTTTACTCATGGTGGGGGAAGAGAGAAAGTTACTGAGAGAAATCCAAAGAAGGTAGGAAAAGTGGCTGGAAAAGTTGATTACATATAAATGTATTTGACAAATTTTCAGCTGACCCTTTTAGATAAAAAAGGATTAATATACACCTGAGTGAGTTACTAAGAAATAATAAAAGTATTCTGAATCAGGTTGCCTTCTTTACAGGGAATATCATCACAATTTCGTTAGACTATAGTGGAAATGGTCATATACAAGTGTGTTACTGTTCCTAAATGTGCAGAAAATATGGATGAACGGGCTGAAAGGGCGACTGAAAGAAAAAAGAACACATTTTTACCCCTTTAAAAGTTAGTTTTGTTGCCTCTAGCGCCAAAGGATGTGATTCTTCGATTGGCTACAAACACAATACTTGCGTCGAAATTAAAAAAATAACTTTTAAAAAACAATGAAAATTGAAAAAAATATATAAAAATCGGGAAATTGCTCATTTTTCCAGACTTTGTAAAAGATGGCGAAAACTTCGAGCTCGGTTCGAACGGTTGAGATTGATGTTGAGACTTTTGGAATGCTCAGGAACTCATGGTTCGGACCGAAAACGATGGAAGGGAGAGGGAAGGGTTAAGGAACGCGGGACCACTACGCTCAAGTAAACGGGTAATCGTTGATTAAGTCGATTGCATCGCAGGAGAGAAAAGAGTTGAGAGGGAATGTCGTCCCCTCACCAATCTCTTCTTCATAATCCTCGCAAACCACCGAGACGGATTGGAGTTCAAGGCTGCTCTCGAGCCTCCGGCGATCGGAGATTTAGCAGTGACTCCGAAGAAAAATCACCAAGTTCACGCCTATGAGAGCTCACGCAAAGAAACATTTCAAGCTCAGGGGCTTGCCACCGAGGGAGTGTCTCTCCTGGCTCGAACCTTTTGGAGGTTCGTTATCAATGTGGCCACAGCAAAATGACGTGTGTCCATCGTCTAAACTTAGGAAAATGAATTCCGGACTTTGGCCTTGATTATTCCTTGCCAACGCGATGACTACCACAGTAATCAATCAGGGGGTTGGTTTTCAGGGGCGATAGTGGAGACAACCCCAAACTAATCCCTAAGGGGGTGTAACATTCACGTATTAAGACAGAGTGAGGGGGGAGCAGTTGCAGTTCCAGTTCCACAACCCTGTTTCCCACAGATATCCGGTTTCCAGTGACCGGAAAATCGCACTCTTAGATTTCATTTTGTGGTTGTTCGAAGGCGTCAACCGGTATTTGAACTCGGGACTCAGAATCCCCGGAAGCCGGTAGCCAAACGATCTACGCACTGGGCTACTAGATAGCCACTCGTACGTTTACGAACATTTATTATTTTATTCTCCATCGACATAGCCTCCAATGCGACATTGTACGTATACTAACGGGGAGTTGAGAGGCCTGATGCTGACAGGAGACGTCAAGGGGTAAATCATGACCACCTTGTCACTCAGCATCTATACTAAGTAAGTAAGGTTGTCATGGTTAAATCCAGGTGCAGCCCAACGAAAATCCTACGCTTTCTGATTTACCTACTAGATAACAGGTATTTGGGAAAACGCAGGTATAGACGATGAATAAAAGTCATTTTTCTAAGTCAATAGTGAATTTACAAGTCTTCTAAAAACAATCGTAAATGTAATATAAAGCACACTCATCCACGTATCCATAAAATACGGCTATTCTCTGGAGGACAAAACTGGAAAGACTTGATGGTTAACTTGCAGATTTGATAAACGATTCCTTGGCCTCATGTGTCATAAAATGCGTGAATTTCTCACGCCATAATGCTACCGTGAACTAGAAAACAACTTGCATTAGATGGAAGGTTAATAATTAGTTCTGAGTAATTTTATGCCCTGAGTGTGAGAACGCAGAGGTCACCACCATATTGTCCTTAAGTTCCCATTCCTCTGTCAGTGAGAATAATCACTCAATTAAATCCATTCCATGGCTGATGAGGGACGGCCACCATCCACATGCTTTAATGAATTTCGGACTCCCCATAGACTACGTCGCCTCCACCTGAGAACTTTTCTGTCCTCCCAGGCCATAATTTATCAAAGATTTGCCGGACCATTCACCTATCCTTCTTGAGTGTGACGTAATATAAGGACTTATTGGATAAGCTACCAAGGAAAAGGTAGGAGATGTGTACGGAGGAAGAAAGATAGCATGATAAATGATGGATAGCTATAGGAGAAACGAGGAATGATTCTCAAGAGTACTTAGAAAGTAATGAGACAAACACCAAATGAACGTATTTCGGGTATAATCACGAGATAGGAAGGAAATCTCCGTGGAAATTTTCACCTGTAGAAATCTGATGGTGGAGATTAAGCTCCAAGCGAGAAAGGGATCGGAATGGGATTGAAAAAATAAAGCATTCAAGATGCTTAACACCGAAATCCTCCGAAGATAATGCCATAGTAGTGATTGGAACTGGAACGGAACCGACTAATGATGATCCATTGGGAAGGATGCATTGCTCCGTTGGAACGTAAACAGCAGAAAGTAGAAAGTATTCTAGATTGGGAAGGTGAGGGATATATGTGTGGACCGAAGGAAGAGGATGGTGAAGTGAAGGTAAGGAAGAGGCAAGTTTTAGAAAAGAATTCTCTTATTGAAACTATTTCCGCTGGTTTTTGAAGAATACTATCTGCACGAACGTAGGTATGGATAATAGAGACTGCTTGGGATAAAATGGAAGCAATATATTTCGTAGTTCCTGTGACGAAAATCGGAATCACACTATCCCTTTGTGTTAGACCTTTCAATGCCATTCATTGCCTTACACATGAATCGTGATTAGTTTTTCGTTAAAATTTTTCAGTACTCCTTCATTAAATTCTGAGCAATATCCTATCCTCAATGAGGTGTGGCTGTACACAATAAGCATATGCTAACGCATTAATGGAGGAGAGACAGAACTTGCGGGTTGAGAAGAAAATGTCGTTCTGACGGTTTCCGGTACCTTAATAGTCTCACCTAAATCCTTCCGTGTTCTCCGTAAAACGGCGGGGTTGACAACATTGTGGTAAATTGTCACTCTGTCTAGACCAAGATATCTAGACCCACCCCCCTTAATTAATATACATGGGGTCAGACTTTGGAGGCTGGGGACAACTGTCTCCCTTTGTTCCCCTATATCTACGCCACTAGCTTAAAGTACCTCTGTCGCGAGAAAAGTAAATCAAACCGCACGGAATATTAATTAGTATCCCTATCTTCAAACTTTCAGTACGCAATTATTTGGCACCCGATCGAACCACATTTCCTCAGGTAATTACGCACTATAAAAGGTTATTATGCTAACTGTATTAATGTAAATTGCATTCGAGTAACATGGATATTTTTCATTAATTCAACTTCAGTGTCAGGGAAAGGTTTGATTTCAATATCAGTTTATTTTTCTCTGCTTAACTTGCGTCTAGTAACATATATAAAAGTTTATGATGAGCTTTCCTCTCTCTTGGGCATGGAATGAGAGTAATTTGAGTCATCCCCAAGAGCTAAGCGCTCCAGTATATTTCTGGACACTCAGAAATCATAGGTATGGATAATGATGGACTTAAAAGAATCAACCATTTCTGGACAAACTTTTCGCAATAAGGGCTTTAGCATAAAATTAGAAATAAAGCGTTTATTTTAAAATGTATTATAAATAAAATAAGCATATTTTAGCGCGCTCAGATCAGTAAATCCGTAAACTCCTATAGGAAAAAACTTTTATTTGTTGCACAAAAACCATTCTTACATTCTTATAAGTCATTGGGGAACTTTAATTTTGTAATCTGAGCCTAGAAGAGAAACATCTTTGAAATAATATTAGGGAAAGCACACCATTAATTGATACCCAAAAACTTCCAAGTGAGCGGCAGGTAAATCTTTCCCGTTTTACTGGACTGCAGACGAATACAGCGTCAAATTTTATGAAGGATTGTTTGCACAGTCTCTGGAATATATTTTTGTATTTTTCTTATTCTTGCATGAATGGTGGTTCAATCGTTATACTTTATTTCCGAGTCCACACCGCATGACGAAAGTGTTTTTTCTTAACTTTCCAGCATTATTAGTATCAATTACGTCAATTTTACTCGCGGAGGTCGTTTCTCGAAAGTGGAATGAATTAAAATTCAAAAAGGAACAAGCGTCGAGGTTAATGGGAAATGTCGAATCCAGCCTTAGCTCTAAGAGCCAGCGCTACGCAGGAATGTGCACGCACGGGACATTTAGGAATCCCCCTACATCCTAGAAGACTAATTTTGTTGACAGAATTCTCTTATTCAAAACATCAACTAATAGTAATGCAATGTGCCGTATAAGTCACATAAAACGTCTGGACCTGGGAATTTTGCGTGATTGTAGTCAATCTTCTTTGATCAAGCATCATCTCGTCGTGAATTTTCTCAATAATACCTCCGCGTTACTTCTTTAAAGACAGCCAGAGGGAATGGTTTCTTCGCGCAGTTATCTTCTGTGATTTCCTCGGCCACGTTGTAACTGAAGGGCAAGATGGTCAGCCTCTAAATGAATTATTTTATGATCCTTATGGGTTTTTAATGGGGTTATATTTTTTCTCAAGATACAAAAATGATAATTACAAAAATTCATGTGCATATGTAGAATAAAACTAATTGAATTCCTACTGCTAAAAGTAAAAAAAATAATATAACAAGTTCGTAATATTGTTCATGAAATTTCAATAAAATATTCAGGAAGAAACGAAAAATGTTGACAAATGAACTTGTAGTCCCTTTCTAGAGTCCACCACGTCCATATTTCAAATTTTTTTCTGCTAATATCGTAGAGTTCTGTCATTTTACTTCAGTCACTTCCCAAAGGAAGATTTTTATAATATTTTTATTTGGAGAATAGTATAAGAGATTAATTTGATGTGTTATCACACATAATTCAGAAGACTTAATATCATGCTTCTTCAGCGTTCAGGAGAATAGGATATAATTTTTGTAAGTCCGTAATATCCGTTTTTACCCTTACATTAAGGGTGGGCTGTTTTTTGTGCTATGCTAATGAAAATGTCTCAGAATTACACCAAAGTAGAGGACTGACATTTCAGCGGGACAGTGAATCCAATATAATAACATGGAACGCCTACGTCATGCTTGGTTGTTATCATACATTGCAACGTTGTTGAATCACTCGAAATAGGTTCCCTTTTCCATTGCTGCTGATTTTGCTCATGTACGAGGCCTATCTAGGAAGGATTTGACCTTAAATTTTCACTCGCGAAGTCATGATGGTAACTTGGTGCCACTTATCATCACATATCATCAGGTCACCTGATGATGACTATGTAAGTCGAAACCTAGGTCGTGAATAAAATTTATTTTCAACACCAAGTGTTTCTATCTCGATAAATAATATAAAAATAATTACTTTGTAATTCTTCATAGAAAATGTACTTTAATGCAACCTCGGTTTCACTGCGGTGCAACATCATCAGGCCCGATGATGCTGCACCGCATTGAAACTTAGCTTGCATTAAAGTATATTTTCTATGTGGAATTACTAAGTATTTATTTTGATATTATTCATCATGAAAAAATTTCAAAAAGTTGCGCCTGAAACGATTAATTGTTTCTATCTTGGTATGAATCACTTTCACAAAGTGATGCCTGAAACCATCCAATTTACAAGAAAATTTGGACATGAACCGAGAGGCTGTGAAGGTTTTGCCCAAACTGCTAACGCAGGAGCAGAAACAACTCCGTCCTGACGTAGCGTAGGACATTTTGGACACTGCCAACACCGATCCTCAGTTTATCAACATCGTGATAACAGATGAGTCATGGGTGTACGAGTACGACCTGGAAAGCTCTCCGATTTGAGAGTAGAGAGGAGGTAATGCAGAACGCGACGGCAGAGCTGAAGGTCATTCCAAAAGACGCCTCCCAGAAGTGTTTTCAGCAGTGGAAGGATCGGTGAGCTAAGTGTGTTGAGGCGCAAGGGGTCTCCTTTGAAGGGGCTAAAGGTCTTAACCCCATATAGTACGCATCGTTTTTTTTGCCTTCTCCTAAGGTCGGGTTTTTGTTAGACAGACCTCGTAAATCTTGGTAAATGATGTCATTTGTGACAGCATTTTTGTACATTTCCTGTAAACTATCAGCTACGGTGCCTCAAAATGTGCTGAACGAGTTTCCTCAGTCTCTTTGCTTGGACACATAAAGGTCAATTATAATTTTTAAGATAATTTGGTGCACAATTGTCAACAATTGCAAATGCTCAATAGAAGAATAAGCTTTCGATCACACGCTTTCACTTTATAAAACCGATTGTGTTTGGAATCGCTTGAGGGACAATGGTTCACGCTTAATGCCCCGTGACTGAATGAAAGAAATAGATCATTGAAGTTAATTTATGTGACTTCACGGAATCCCACGTAAGTATATATCTGTTAATATCCCCGCGATTTCTAAAAATGGCAGATAGGTACGCACTCCCGTTCGCGGAGCAGGCCTATCCGCGTTCGAGCGCGGAGAACGCCATCCCTCGGCGGGGCGGAGAAAACGCGGGCAAAAAAACTAACGAGCTGCGCTGCCATTGCGTCACAGCACGGGCTGCTTTCTTTATTTCTGCCCAATGGAAACGCTGCGACATTCAGTTGCTTAGCAAAAAAAACACACTTAGCACTTTTTTTTTGTTCCACTATGGCGCTGCTTTGAAAGTGATATGCGTGCATGCGCCCAACCGTCTTGGCTTTGCGAGCGTTTGTTTTTTTTGTAACCCACATTTATATTTATGTGGGCACTTATATTCATGCGACCCGCCTCTAGGTGTCCGGGTTCCATACTAAAAATTCCAAAAGTTAATTTTCTCACCCTATTGATTAATATTGTATATGCTTTTAAAACATTCTATGGAAAGATTGTCGGCATGCATGGAATTAAAACATTCAGCGATTCTACGTGGTCGCATTTCCACCTATAACATAAGGGTAGTTAATAGATTATAAGGGTAGATGATTTAGAAATCCAGGGTTTGACGTAACAACCTCCGTAATTTATTCCATATAATAAATGTGTTAAATATTTACTGTGCTTACCAGTTTAATTTTTTCTATTAATTAAATTATTTTTTTAGCGAGGGTAGACGCAATCTCTTAATAGACACTATGAGCCCCGTGACTCATAGTAGTGTGGTACTGTAAACCACTAAAAACACCACCTCCCTTTGGCCACAACTGAGCAAGCTCATCTAGCATCTTCTCCTTCACTCATCTTTCGCGGATGATGGGGTATAACCCACTTGCTACTCCCATGGATTGTAACTTTTACTGTAATTATTTCATTGACTAATGTTCTTAATGCTGTACAAGATTATGGGGCTTCAGTCTTTTGAGCCGCCTTAGCAAAACTGGAGCTTCTTCCTCCAATTTAAGCACTTCTCGATTTTAATGGGTCTGTACCCTTTCGCCATGCTGGTTTGCGTATCTATACACTGTTTCACTGACATATTCCATTTTTAGATCCCTATGGAGATAGTCATTCATTATGTACAACGTTGCGTTCACTATTTCGTAGCGCTTTGCTCTGGAAAGTTTGTATCATCCTCAGGTTTGTTTTCTTTGTGCATCCCCACAGCTGGATTCTATAGGCTCAGTATCTATTTATATAACAGGAATTTTTTTCAAATGCTAGTTGCGAGCTTCTTCCTAGGAACCAATTCATATCCCTATATGTTATGTTAAGTTCTTCCTTCTTTTTCTTTACATATTCTTTCCATTTGAATATGAAATGGAAGGAAAGAAAAACGAACGAAGAAGTTTTTAGAATCGTAGGAGAGGAGAGAAGGCTATTGTAAGAAATAAAAATAAGGTTGGAAAAGTGGATGCAGGGCGTGCTGAGTGGTGACGGTTCGTTGAAGAATGTGATAGAGGGTTGAATGTTCGGGTAAGTGAGGGAGAGGGAGGAAAAGATTAGGCATGTTAAATGGAATGAAGAGAGGCCAGAAGTATGGAGAAATGAAGAATGGGTTACTGTAGGGGTGTGTCCATCAGAAACCTACCTTTACCGGTATAATACCTTTATCAATGATAATAATAATGTATATTTGCCTCTTTCTCGATATTTTGCAAAAAAATTCTTTATATGCGAATTTTTACTCATATTTCGTTTGCATGCGGAATTCACCATGAAGATCCATTGTCGTTTTAGATATCTGTAAACGGTCGTATTTCAATGGTCAATTACAATACAAATTTCAATGAATTGCATTATAATTGGGCATTTCCGATACAGAAGCAAAATTTCAACACAACTTTATATTTACTAAAGTTTTCATTATAATCTTTACCTTTCGATAATATGAACATGTTTATTACTTGAAACTACGATTGCTAAGGATTGGAATCGCCTCAGTCACATCTCTTCTCACTCGGTGAATGCTTTCGCCATTCCTCGGAAATTTTCATTTCATTTATAAATTATTTCTTAAATAATAGATAGGTTCTCATATTTTACCTTTCAATTTTAGTTCGTGTCCCCTTTCGTATTCAAATTCCATCTTGAAAGGCCCTTCAGTGTAAACTAAAGCTCCATGCAAAATCAGCCAGGAGGTAAAAGCAAAAATCGAAGACTGTTTGCCTAAGTATCATTCAGTCTTTAACAACTGGATGTTGCTATGTTATTCTCCAAAGGCATATGTTCACAATCAATGAATGATGAACCCGATCAAGATTGAGCTGTGAATAGTGTGTGATCGAATAGTGAAGTAACTTAAAATTAAAGGTTAAAAAGCTACAGCTCTCTTTTAATCATTTCAAAATATTCTCAGTCAGATGCAGGAGAAATTGTGGGAAATGTTTCCAGGAGAACGGAATTATTTTACGATTATACGAAAATTTCGGAAAATCGGTCCAGTGGATTTCATGTTCATATTAATGGCATCAGCAGTGAGAAAAAAGCGAGAGGCATAAGAAATTTGATGTGGCTATTTTGATATGAATTTATTCGTGGAAGAGGTTTGTGAAAATTTAACGTTTAACGTGTAACGTAAGGAAGCCTTCATTTATTCTAACTTCATCGATGGAGCCCTGACGTTTCTTTTTTACATAAATCTTCTTATATGAATCCAATGCTGAAACACTCTTAACCTCGATTTTATGCGTGAACCGAAAGATGCGTGCTGCGATGTCACGTAGCCCGTTGCGGACGGAGGTAGCAAAGGCATCTACTTCCACCACCGAGCCAATGCCACCAATTTCGACCCGACGCCGTCCCGTTCAAGAACAAAGGGAAGAACCTCTGGTTTTTCTTCTACTTTGTTGGCCCACTGAAAGGTGCTTTCACTTCCCAGAAGGGTTTTCACTTTCAATTTTAATCATTTGGTCCCGAGAATGGAGAGGACTGGTTATGAAGGGATGGAAATCCTCAATTGCATGAAAATAAAACGCATTACTCATAATTGTAGCTACCCAAATCATTCAACTTTAGATTAAACAGATTTACAATAATTATATATATATATATAAATATATATGTATATATATATATATATATATATAT
>LYUA01002199.1:0-12954 GCA_002093875.1 Calopteryx splendens | reverse complement strand
ATTACATAAGCAGGTCAGACAAATATCACAAAATAAGAGAAATAGACTGCCGGACAGATAGATACAAGTATTCTTTTATTCCGCGCACAACTCGCGACAGCAAAAGAGATGTAAGGGAAGCACCAACATAATACTTAAACATTTAATTCACTCAATTAACATCATGGCTGGTGTCCTAACACACTCCGCCACACGCCCTTGCGGCGGATTGTGGGGTATTGTGTAGATGTAGATGAAATGAAAGCTGGTATAATTGTAGTAATAGCTACGTGCGGAGAGGAAGGGAGCCACTGTGGTATAAAATGAAGAGGTAGGAAGAAGGGTTATAAACATCGAGCACAACATCTGCCTAAGCAATTGAGTTTCCAAGACGGGTCTCAATACCATTCATTAATAATCCTTCCTCTCACTTCACACACATATCCTTCCCTCTCCTTCCGCTTACCCACCTCCACACATTCACCCCTCACACCGCATTCATGCTTTCCCCGTTGCCCCTTCCCCCCAACTCTTTAGCCTCATAACCCTCAGCCCCCATCGTCAAGAGAACAGCGCGCATACTTCGCCTACTGGGTCAGTACTACACTCAGCAATGACTGTAATCCTTTGGCTTACTGAACAACTGAAGCTTGGTCGTACGCAAATCTCATAACATTTCCAGTGGCCTCTATAATCTCTCTATCGACATAAATGATATGACTTTACTTCCACTTCATCTTTTGTTTGCATTGAATCGTTTTAATATCATAACTATCAGCGGTAGTCTACCGGTAAATGTATGTTTTTGATGTAATCAGGAACCACTGCTACACTTCTGAGCCCCTCCCAACACCTTATCCCCCCTAAATCACACAACAACCATTATTCAGCTCCACTTCCACCTGCACCATCTGCACTTTCCTCCACGTGGTCCAAAATATGAAATATTTTCTTGGAAGGGATTAAAAACAGAAAAACACACTTCAAATACCATAATTACATTCTATTATAAATGGTCATAATTTGACATTGAATGAAGGTTAACATTGCTACCTGATGTTCTTGAATCGTAACAGAACCACGATCGCGGAAAATGAAATAAAATTTTGAAAATTAGAAGAGTTTTTCAATTATTTAAAGCTTCCTACACGAAATATTTAAACCAATTCACACCTGAGACTGTTTCCTTCCTACTTTTTTTTCCTCCCTCTTTCTAACTTACCCAGCATTCTCCCCCACTATCACAGAGGAAAGGTAAAATTTATGGAGTTCCGATTTTGTGAATATAGCCTCTAGTAGTAAATACGTCTTGCTGGATAGTGATATCGCCCCCCTTTTTCTAATTTGCATCAATGACATCAACTGTAGAATTTCTGGCAATGCCGTATTATTATACCAGGACATAAGTAATAAATACGGCTATGAAGATCTTTTCAATGATCTCAATGGTATTAAAGCCTGGTGTAAGGAATGGCGTCTGGAGTCAAATTTTAAAACGATTGCAGTGATGAGCTTTTGGGTATAAATACCCTTACACTCTTAGACCTATAGCCTCGTCGGGGTGGTAATAATAAAAAAGGGCCAAGATAAATACCCAGGAGTCATGGGGGTAATAGCACCATCTGCGGAGCTGCATTGAAGAAACTGGGATTCATCAAAAACGTAGTTGGAAAGTTTTCTAATAAAAAAGTTAAGGAGATGTGTTATTTCATTCTAGTTAGACCTCATCTTGAGTACGCTTCCAGTATTTGGGACCCCACGCAGAAAGAACAAAGCATGGAAATAAACAGGATACGGAGGAAAGATGCCCGTTTCGCGAAGAATCATTATTAACGAAAAATGAGCGTCGCATATTGGATAGCCTTAAATTGGAGTCACTTGAAGCACAAAGATTACCTACACGTCTAAATCTGTTATAAATGTTTTCCCCTCGCACAAGACGCTACTATAGCAATAGGAAATATGTACGGCAGTTAGAGCATCAAGAGTGTTGAAAGAATGCAAAGTTCTAATGAAATTAAATTGAATTAATATCAGGTGTTCTAAACCCCCCTTCCACACTCCCTCACGGCGGCTTGCAGTGTACTATGTAGATTTAGATTCTTAATACCCAAAATTACTTATCGTTTCACTCGCAGCCACTTTTCCTCCCTTAGCATTTCACCGAACAACCTTCACTTTTCTTTTATCGTGCCAATCACCTATTAATATGTTTTCTTTCCATCCACTTCATTTCTCCACGCTTACATCTCAAGAGCTCCAAACTATGCTTTTCCTCTAACATAAACGACTAAGTTTCCGAGCTATGCTAGGCCCAAAATATTATATTACAATTTGTTTTTCTAAATACTAACGGACCCAGTGGCGAACTCCGTCTTCATTATATGCGCTTCTTTACCATACCCAATTCTTCTTTCAGTGTCCACAATACTCTATTTCCCAAAAATTTTAAATACTGGCCAAATAAGTGAAGTGACCTATCTGCTGAAATATTTACTCCCCTATTATTCTTTTAAAATTAATTGGCATAAAAAAGAGCCTCCTGGCCCCAACTATCTCCATTTTCCTATACCAGCGACAATGTAAGAGATTTTTCCAGTAAAAACTCATATGGACAGCATACTTTTCCTTTGATAGCATCTTTGCCTCTACAAAACTAACCAGCCATCACGATCTTCTGAACATCAAGGAATGAGAGGGAAATTTCGAAAAAATAAAATCTCCACTCGCAATTTCCTTAGACCTTTCACTACTCTTATCCCCGAATCGCATACAAATTATCTCTTTGTAAGGGGTAGGGGGTAACTATATAAACACTCCTTACCTTTCTGTAGAACGAGAAGCCAACGAGAGTTGCACCATGGGAAAAAGCCAATATTTCAACCGATGGGAGCTCGTTACAGGATAATAATCACTAGGTGCATCACTCGATGCGTTATGCGGATATGTTCCTACGGAGAAATAATGTTTTAAGCGGGCTAAGAAGTCCTCTCAAGTCATTTCCATGATATCATCGAGTCGAGAATGGATTATTTAAGTATGATAAATTATATGATGGGGAGTTAAATGCACAATTATTTCTTCTACAGTTTCCAGTTAATAGGTCATGTTCAAACAACAGAACACCAAAGTTTTAGTATTGGGGGATAAATACTTACGTTAGATCAAAAACTCCAGCTAATGAATGTGAACCTTCTGAAAAGCTAATTTAAAGGAATTTTAAAAATGAAATTAAACTAAGAGCTCCTTTGTTTTAGCTGAACAAATTACAAATAAATCTAATAATTTTCAGAAGTTAAGAAATTCATAAGCTTAAGAAAGACCGAGCCGTAGGTGTCAAAACTGATCTGAAAGAACACAATAAATATTAAAATACCCAAATTCACAACCTCAAGACTACAATGAAAAAGAGAACATGGATGGATCTATCCTTAAAGAGATGAGTGGAATAAATCAAAGGATTAAGGCAGCAAGTCTTGGGTGAAATATTGTTCATTCCTTATTTTTTTCTCTCTCCTTAATCTGTATAAGAAGCTCCAGACGTGACTTCCATTTTAAACGACCAGAAATAAGGAACTCGAAGACCTTTAAACGCTGGCATTTGATGTGCGTGAGGTCAATATTTAATATTAAAATAAGGCTAATTATTTTTTAAGTTTCAGTTTTTACAGTTAATTATTTTCCGGCTGCAAGTAATTAGTGCATATGATACATACCCACCATCATATGTCTTCTCCAAATGTCTTCAAATTGAATATCCCCTATTCCCTTGAAGTAACACACTTTATAAGATACTGCACTCGCTCTCTAAGCTCTGAGGACACCTGGAAATTACTGCTAACTTATTCGAACCAAATTAATTGAGATCCGTGTGTGTAATTAACATTTCAAAACAAATGAATCAATTGGAATTTTAGACATTAATTTATCTACTAAAATTCATGGTACCTTTGATAACTGTCCTTTTCACCCTGAATCTTGGATTAAAACCAAGATAGGAAATATATAAATCTTGCAAAATGATCAGTCACTTTACTGCGAACCGTTTCCGCTAAATCTATCGTTGTCAATCTTTTTATTTACCTAATGGTATTGTGCCAGGATTTAGGGTGAATGGTCACTTTAGTTACCTAATTCACCGCTGCATCCCCATTTACTGTATTAAATACTGTTAAACAAATAATTATGACGTATAAGATTTGGGTTAAGAGCATTAGGTTAGTTCAAGGTTTAGCGCAAGGTATTAAGAGATAGGGAAATATCTTCGCATATGAATTAGAGTTTGGTTATAAAGTAGTGCTTGTATTTTAAATCGATGCTAAAACCTAAATAAAGTATGGGTTGTCCAAATTTCATAATAAAATTAAGGTATATTTAACACCGAAAATCGAATAGTCGTCAAGCAGAAATATGATTTCCAAGTAACTCAAAATATATTGAGAAAACGGATAGCCCGAATATTTACAGTAGTCATTCTCTTCACCAATCGCACTATATCTTTTGAAATAAAATGGAATTTAGTCGTGCCACCGTCTTCCAAAACCCCAATGCCTTTCAATGCATGCCTTTGATATTGACAATGAAACGTGAAATTAATTTTCATATGGCCTTACAAAAGGGCTCGGTAGTCCAGTGGGTAGGGCACTGAGCTACCAGCCAGAGGACCCGTGGTTCGAATTCACCTCTGGACACTCTCAACTTCGCCCACGCTGTTTACCATTTTTAGGGTACCAGGTCATCCTGGGTCAATCACATGCGGTACAGGGAAAGGAACTGGCCTCCCTACCCTGATGTGTGAATTTCACTCGCCGTATAGGGCTTTGTACTGGGTGACCTCTACCCCCACCTACCAAACCCACCTTCCGGTTGATTACTGTGATATTGCACCAATGTAACCAAGGTTAAGCACCCCTACAGCTTCGATCAGAGACCCTTGTGACATAACGAGCACATAAACTCATCCAGCGATTGCATGATAAGGATAATCAATTTCCTTGAGTTCCCCTGCCACAAGCCTTCGTGGCGACTCGCAGGGGATAACGTATAATTCGGAGATAACTCCCTACTTGATGCCTCGGAAGGTATGTCTCATTGCCTTCCGCGGCCGTCCGACTAAAGCTGGCGCCACACTCCCTGCGCCAAAACCATGCCGTACTACAAACGGGAAAGTTGGCGGAATTAAACTTGTTGCCCCGTTTCCCCCGAGATGGGGCTAGTGACCTGCCATTTGAAAAGCAGAGCTGCAGCGACCAAGTCTGGAACTCGATGGCAACAAATATTTTGAATATAAGAACATGGGGCGACTACGGGCGAATATGCTATACCATACATGAGCGCACTGAGTTAATTATTAGAAAGCTTTATATTAAAATTTAATTTTCAAATAATTTAATTTTCAAACGTATTCTCATAATGCAATAATATACGCCAGTGATCGGTAAAAATGATAAATTTACATTAATATTTTTTAACATTTTCACACAGCAACATAAATTTTTTGAACACATCTTTTTTAAATTCATGAAGGCTCTCAATTAGAATTTTTGTCTTAAAACATTACATTTTGGTAGACATAGGTAGCTGTCAGACTTCGCATTACCTGCGTTTGCTCACGATGATTCGCGCCTACGCCTATGAGAGAGGTGAACTAGGCATTTTATGAGTTATGAAAAAATGCCTACACGATAAAAAATAGCCATTATAAACTCTTTCAAAATGGATGAAATGGTGGAAATTTCAAAATCACCTGTGATTTTCAGACCCTCACCACTTAAACCTATTCATATGACTTGAGCCACTGAACACATGTTAACAAACAAATATTCTTCGGAAAGTTTTGACGATGCAGTATACCAAATATGCCATATGAAATATGCCAAAAAAAAGTATAAAAAACTCATTTTTTTGTTCAAAAAAATTTAATTTGTCGGCATGATGTTTTACGTGAAATGTATGTGCAGGCGTAGCTTGAGCTCCGTTATATTTTAATTATTAAGGCCAAAATGGTGATTCCTCTTTTCAAAAACATTTTACCATTATTAAAATTTACTTTCGATTTTTCAGATAGGAGATGATCTGCTATTTTTAGCCCCTCATTTAGCATTCTTGATTATCCTTTGTAGGCTGTATCTAAAAGAATTATTTCCCTCAGTTATTTGGGTGTGTTCTATCACATTTATTGAAAAGTAAAATTAATTTAGCTTAGCTTCATTCTTTTTCTCTTCTTCATTAATTTTGCTCTGCTTCATATCTCTCATTATTAAAATCTCATGCCTCATCAATGATTTTATGCATTTTATCCTTTTTATTAAAATTTATCAATGATTATTTGAATGAATGATGTTTATAGAAGCCTTCTGTTTCTTCCTTTTCCCTTAATCGGGATCGTAAACATCAACCACAACTGTATAACCTCTGTCATGTTAAAGTTTCATAATGATGATTCTATCATTCTTGAGACCCTTTTATTCTTGATTTCCATCTTATGCCAATAAATATTGATATTCCTTTTTCTGCTCTTCATTTTTGGCATACTCCACTATATAACGTGTTACAATTTCCGACGCATTAAAATCTTGATCTAAAATAGGCCGAAAGTAAAACGAACGAAGAAGTTTTAAGTATGGTAGGAGAGGAGAAAAGGCTCTCGGGAGAAATCAAAATAAGGCAGAAAAAGTGTATTTAGAGTGTACTGAGTGGTAATGAACTGTGGAAGACTGTGATAAAAGAGAGAATATGGGGTAAGCGATGCAGAGGGAGGTAAAATTATGACATATTGGTTAGAATGGTCACAGAAAGAGTGTGAGGAAATGAAGAATGGATTATTGTAGAGTTGGTTAAGTGTCCTGCGTCCATCATAAACCTTCCCTGACCGAAAGATCACCATTAAAAAAATATTATCGTGGTCCCTCGCAGTCTGATTTTATTGGCAACGCCTGGCCAATGTGTTTGCACGTTACGATGCGTGACGAGTCCAGTAAAATACCCTTTTTGGCCGGGCCGTCGACCTCACTACGCAACCTCCCTTCGTCACCGCATTGCGTTGAGGAGCACGCGTGCAGCAGTCTCGGCGAAAAGAGCCAGCCAAGCGTTGGGCGGCAACCCGGAATGAGTCGGGCGGCGGGCGCGGCACCGATCGACTGACCGCCCGGCGGGGATGGACAGACGGCCGCGCCCACAGCCGACATGAAGTCATAACGTGCGGTAAACAAAACGCCGACGGACTTCAGAAGGAGCGCCGGTTACGCAGCCCTCCGCAGTGATCCGAACACCTCTCCTCGGAATATGGGGAGCGTGTTTCATCACACACGTTGGGGCGCGTTGCGAGTAGGAGAGGCGTTCCCCCCGAGCTTCCGCCCAAGGGTGTTCCATTTCATTCTTCGGGACGTGCGACGTTGTATATCGTTGCGCGAGAAACCATTTTTGCGTGCGCTGAACGAAATCATTTTTGCGTACGATTTCCATTCACTCTGAAACGTCGGAAATCATTACTTGGCACCTTATTAGTACGCATAATATTATCGTGGCAAATATACTTAGAAAAAAATAGTGAAAAACTTAATATGGAGTGTAGTTAATACCCGTTCGGAAACTTGCTCTTTGTGGCAAGAGAATAAGCTTAGACCGAAGACTTTAGATAAGTGGGTGCTTAGAAGAACGGAAAAAGTGAAAAGGTAGAAATGAAAAACAAGCGAAGAAGTGCTAGACATTCAGGGGGAAGAGAGAAGTTTGTTGGGAGAAATTAAAAGAATGTAGGAAATGTGGATGCAGGACATATTAAATAGCAATGGAATTTTGAAGACTAACAGAGAGAAGAATGTTGGGTAAGTGAGACAGCGGGAGGAAAAGAAAACACGAGTCGGAGGCTTGCGGGATTGAAAAATGGTTTGTTGTAGCTTAAGAATGTTTCGATCCTCATTGTCGATTTAGGTGGGGCTTACACGTGAGTAGCAGTCTCTGTGCCCGTAAAAAAAACAACTTACCGTTTAAAATAGTATTTTTACAAATGACTATTTTTAATTTCAGTATAACTTGTCATGATATCATCACATTAATTTTATGACCCTTAAGTAAGTAGCAAAGAAGCATTAAGTAACACCACAATATGTACACTGAAATCCATATTACCACGCAAAGTATGCAAATGTTTTAAATAATGAATTTTTTTGCAATTCCCTGATATCAAAAAATCAATAGACCACATTAGTCTACCCGAAGGTTGGTGTAGGTCGATGAAGGTAGAGGTCGCCCCGCACAAAGCCTAAACGAAATCAGGATTATGGGGGCGCCCGGTTCTTTTCCCATTTCCACCATTCAAATCTCTACTCTGGTTATCAAGAAAATTCGCAAGGCTTGGATTTTGAATGGCGCAATACCCAAGAAATACTCAGATTTTCCGGCCAGAAACCCAAAGCTCTAAAGAATAGACCACTACGCCGCCAAGTTCTTTCTGTTATCAAAATATTTCACTTCCATTCGCCAGTAGGTACAATAAAAGATATTTTTCACAATTTTCATGAATCATTAAATACTTTTTGAAACACGATACTTCAAATAAACATGCCTTAATTGATTAATTTCATGGAAAAGGATTTTTTAAATTACTGTTCGCTCTCATTCTGAGAACATATCATTACCAAGGTAGAATCACTGGATTGTTCACAGTACTTTCTCAGAGGTAATTTCCAAATAATGAGATCAATGATTGGTTTATTCATTTAATTGTAACTTCTTAAGCTGGATATCGCTGGTTAGGAACTTATCATGAAAATTAAGTCGTGGTCAGTGTTCTCTCCTGAGGTAATTAAAAAATGGTGGTCTTCTAAAAAAATCCAACACTTTAATTCGTGCATTTAGAACTTAATTGATTGCCTAAGAGGAGAAGTCTATGGCCTTAGAGGAAAAATAACACAATCAAATTGGCTCCACTTTCATCCTCCGTGAAAATAAGTTTCCAATTAGGCAGTTGTATTCATGAAATTTCTTTAGCTTGATTTGCCGACGTTTCGGCCTGTGGGCGCCATGGATACAGCTCACCACTAAAATAAACTGTGGAAATGAAGAAAGGATAATTTTTTCTATGGTTGATGAAATGAATGAAGAAAGGATTATTTCTATGATTTAGATCGTGTGTTCATCAGAACCTACCCTAACCGGAAATTTACCATTTATAATAATATTGGCCCTGTATATAATGCATATGTGGTACAAGTTTAATTGTTTTTGATTCCAGTATTGCGTTAGCCGTTGCATGTTGGAACCATCAATTCGCCTACTGCAACGATGGGGGATGAAAACTATACGCTGCATTGAAGTTTTGCTTTCGCCCCAACAAATGGTCAGCTGAGGCTTATGTAATGTTAAAGGTGGCTCACGGGAGTCTATTCTTCCCTATTGCAGGCGCACTTTTATTCGGTACAACAAGTTTCAACCCATACGCGTCATCTTCAGTACCTGAATGAACTACCACGCAGTCAAGATCAAGAAGATCGTCCAATAAAGTTAAAAGCGGAAATATTGAAAATTTCATTGGTCGCTACCAACACAATGCTAACAAAAACATAACACATGAAAAGTGTTCGTGTAAAATGGGTTCCTAGACTGTTAAAGTCCAAAAAAGGAGAGGAGATTGACGTGCAGGGCGAGTATTCCGCGAAATTCAATGTAAAACGTGTTTCTCATCCTCCCTATAGTCCATTCCTATCTCCATGTGACTTTTTTCTCTTCCTCAAGGTGAAGTTACACCTTTCTGGAAAGAGAACAGCTGCCGCAGGTAAACTGGACATGTTTCAATTTGATTAAATGAAGAATACTAGGAATTTTACGCGCACTTTTATTCAGTACAACAAGTTTCAAGCCATAGGCGACATCTTCAGTACCTGAATGAACTTCCATGTAGTCAAGATTGATACCATCGAGTGTATGTTTCAACTTGCTGTGGCTGACGCAATACTGAAGTCAAGTGATGAAACTTGTAAAATTAAGCATTAAGCTAACCATATAAGCTCCATAAGTTTTGCTCATAAAAAGGTTAGGATCAACTCATTATTGAACAGTTCTAGTATTATAACCAGCGGAAGAAATTACAAACATATTCATTCATACATACTCATGCATCCCCCTTCATTGCGTGGTAGGCAAGATTGAATAAAGTCTAGTGTTAAACTACGGAACATAAGTTATCTCACTAATTTATTCCGTACTGCCCTATCCTTGCATAATTCTTTCGCATCCACCACAATGATACATCATGTCACCATGGTGTGTCAATGTGTTTATGGATGCGTGGAAGATGAATGCAAGGATATGTAAGTGTAAGAACAAGAATGTAAATATTTCCCAATCTTCTGAGCACCAACAGTGCGGTATTGGTGACTGAGAGCCCACAAGATCCAAATGGTGGCCCTGGATAGCTTCAATGAGGTACCGGTGAGAATAAAATTGAGTGATAAATCGTTAAAAATGAAAGCTGTCGTTTTTGATGAGGATATGGGGAAGGATGAATGCATAGTGTGGGTAAACGGCGAATAATTGAACAGGTCTAAGATTTTGTTTACCATAGTAAAATGATAGTGAAATACCTTAGGATAGATGAAGAGATCAAAAGATGCACAGAATCATATTCACATACGTGCTTTGATAATTTTGGTTATGCTAAGAAAATAGGTGAGTCAAATCACTAATCAAATATTTGAGAAAAGAGTAAATGGTTGGTATGTAAAGGATAGAACAAGAAAGAAATGGGGTAGTGTGGTTAAAGAGAATTTTTAGACGGGAAGTTTGAAGAAGCAGAAGAACATGTATGAAACATAAAATATCTATGGGAAGATATCCTAAACACGATTTTATTATAACAAAAGAATAACCTCAATGCGTTTATTGTGTAAAATATTGCTCATTTATATCCAGAGAAACCACACCCATTGCTGCGGCATATACACCATTAACACTGACCAGTTTTTTGAGCTTAAGGTCATGATCTATGGATTTTAAAACAATGGCCATATTTTTACGGGAATTGGCTCTATGAGAGACTTGATCAGGTGCAAACTAAATGACTTAACTCCCCAACCTTCGTCATTCCTAACCCAAGTCCTTCCCTTGACATTTCCTCACCATGTAAGTGTTAATGCACTGACGATAGCTGGAAATTATTTCTTACTTCCCTTCATATGATTTTTCAACCATATTTTCTCTCTATTGCATTTACAAGTGTCGTAAGATTGTTACTCATCCTAAAACATTATGAGCTGTAGTGTGGCAGATAAGGTTGTATGGTAGATCCAGGGTCAAAGCACTACCAAACTTCTCCCCACCCCACCGAGAGTGACATTGAACAATCTTAAACCCCTATACTAAAATATATAATATATTTTAGAGCAGCAACTAATGGACATAATTGCTTCGATATAATGCAAACTAAAACTGCCGGTCATAGTCAATCTACCTGTTATTTTGTTAATATTTGGGAAGTATGAAATGGTCACATTTATACCTACTTGATGGAAAATAACTTATTATATAAACTTTTTGTAATTATTCTAAACTAGTGGAATACTCAATCTCGCCGGAATATGACGACATGCATGAACACAAATTATGTGATTATATAGGTCCAACTTATGTGAATATGAAAATGAAAAGTATCTCTTCCCTCAATAGCAATATTGATCTTTAGAGAAAAGGAGTACTGTGGTGTCATTATTTTTACCTAATGCTCATTGGCCGAAGAAGCAGATAAATGCGCACCAGATAACTTAATACCGAAAGCGCAATTGCGCATTTGCTGTCTTCCCAACTAAACAAAAGTGAGCCGGGTCATGTGATCCGCCACCATATATCAGTGGGACATTAATCGCACATTTACAGGTTTAAGTGCCAGTTATTTGTGGTAATATTTTTGGTATTTCATATTTACACAGCTATATACAATACGCCATTTTTTTTAATGATTCCGACATTATATATTACAAAACAAATGTTCTTAAAACGTGCCGTGTAACAGTTGTTTCGCAAGCAGAGAAACATAGCTCAATTGTAACCCTAATTAATCGAATAATTTCTGTAAAAATCAAAAACCCAAAACATAACGGTCTTCCACCATTTACTATCATTTGTATAAAGCCCCACCGACAAATGGTGACCGATCACGTGATCTGGCGTCACCTTTTGAAGGAAATATTGCGCAACCAACGAGCGCGCTTTCTGGTTGGGTTTCTGGTCTGCAGTTTGATTTTGTTTTAAGTGCCACTATTTTTATATATCATTCCAGCGTTTTCATAACAGCGGTCCAAAGCAAAAAAAACAGATAAAATTAAACAAGTGGCTTTGAGACCTTCGAAAAATATTTATAGTGTCATCCGCATATTTCTACGTGGTGTGAATGATGAGCGATATTTTTAACAAGAATATTCTTCAAGATTATAGCGAGCACATTCAAATCCGTGCGTCCTTTTACTGGGAATAAATATTACTTCCACAGGCCATTCGTGACCACTGTTTTGGTTGTTATCCTTCACACAAATTTATGCCGAGAATTTACCGGTCATCTCTCTTAGGGCCGAAGGTTGAGAGAAAGGACTTGGCGTCAGTAATTCGGTCAACTGAATTCTGTTTTTTCTTTTTGGGAATAAATGTACTAAACCTCCAAGACGGAAAAGTTCAGTATTGATCACTCACTCATTGATCACAGATCTCATAGGTAAACAATGGGAGACATGGTTATCACCTATTTCAGCTCTGTTGCTTGATGAATTTTTTCAGTAACGGGAAAAAAGTGAGAAATATAATTCTTAGGCGGACGTGCCCACATATTCATATAATTGTATCATTTTGAGTGTTCATTTTTATTATTTGGTTTAGTCAGGTATAATAATACCGAAATAAATTGAGTTCATGCATAATTAATCCTTAAGTAGACAGTTCTTCCACATTGTATGGCCTATCCAATTCTTCTTCCTTTGGTTTATAACCCTT
>LYUA01002197.1:84747-98785 GCA_002093875.1 Calopteryx splendens | reverse complement strand
CCCCCCCCCCCAGTCTCTCTCCCTTGCCGCACACAAACCTGATATCCATTTGCTCTGAAATGACTAGGATATGTGCTCGAATCTATGCGCTAATTTACGCGCTCACCCAAGGCGCCCGTGCTGGCCGTGATTTCTTTTTTTTTTTGCGTCCACGGTGCCGTGCGCTTAGGGTTTGTCTATCGGCTCTAGGGCAGGGGGGATCCATCTCGTTGGGCCGCATGGGTAGTGATAAATGTTTCGGTGGACATTGGCAGTCGTTTGGCATTTGGGCTCTCACTAAGTAGTCCCAAGTGATAAAAGGCATGAAAATAATTATATGGTCGCGAAGTCCCGAATTTCACGGTAATTTTCACTAATCCGTCAAGCGTCATATCGAGGTTCTTCATTTTTGGCTATTTTATTCCCCAGTGTTAATATTTAAAAGAAATTATTTCAGACACCAAATCGTGTCCTTCAGTGAATCATCATTGGTGTGGGATTGGGATTTTGATTTTATAGATGATCTTATCAAATTATTTATATAACTAACGCAAAAAATCTTATAGAGGCTTTTTGCTTGCTAGTTGTTCTTACTACTTTGGCAACTAAGACAAAGGCAACATCCATTCTCGAGGTGGCAGTTTAACTGGGGTACTTAAGGGTTACCAGAACAATACGTAACTAACCTAACTACCGTGGTGAGACTCGTGATTACTTGCCTTGGTTGTTGAAATATTCGGGGTCAAACTTTTCTTGTTATTTTGTCTTTAATTATGCCCCACACTCATTGAGAGTACTGAGGTAAATAAGCGGATTTTTAAATAAGTTTCATGGTAGTGCTTTCGGATATTTTTCAGCAGTAAAATGTTTAGAGAAATATAACGCATTGGATTCATCCAGTAGTTTCCGTGTGTCGTAAAAAATATTTCCATGGAAATATCAGAAGAAAATGGCCCAGTTTGAAGGATGAATCTCCCGTGGTAACCGATAGGTTCTGAAAAAAGGAGGACATTTTTGCGGCAATGTCAACTTTATGTCATATTTTAAATGCCCGATGAGACTCCAAACTTATCCGCTGGTACTTCTCTAACCAAGATTTAAAACATGTTACTTACGTATTTTGAAGACGTGGTCATTTTCGTACATTGTGTAAGCACATTTAGACGTGGGTCACCCAGGGATCTCATGGACCACCATTATTATTAACATTAGTATATCATCTTCGTGTCCTCAATTTACATTTATCAGCCCTTGACTCGCAATAGGCATTCATTCGCGTGGTCGGTTGACCGTGATTCGGGACACGGCCCGAGTGCGGGCAACCGCCGGGATGGAGGGGCAGGACCTCTCGCGACCCGAGTGGCGATTCCTGTGGTCATCGCCCGTGAGCCACCTCACAAAGTGGCGAGAGGGAGTGGCCCTCACCGCTCCGGTGATATCGACGGGCGACGTCGACCCAGAATGTCGTTCCCGGAGGAAGGGCGCAGGCCCATCTTCTCGATTTATTTGCCTCGCCAATCTATATATCCAAGAAGCTATTTCTTATCGGGGGAAGAAAGATATGACATCCGTTATAGAGCATTTATTAGCTAATGAAATTCATGATGATTTCCGTGATTGATGTTTCGATTGTTCATTTCTTTTTGCCGATTGAATATAAATCGATAATCAATGTAGCAAACAATAAAATTGGTGGTTTAACGAAACGCTAGGTGTAAAAACTGCGGAAGGGTGGGATACACTACTCGAGGAGGACAGAGAGAAAATAAAGAATTGATTGAACGAGAATCAGGGCAGAAATGGACGTGGAAAATAATTATACCAGTTGAAGGAAGACCAGTAACCGAAAAACCACGATTCGGCCATTTGAAACTCCAAGGGGCTTGTAGAAAAAAGTCGTACACGCCCACCAAAGGGACGTTTGAAGAAAGAGCGGCCAAAAGGCTCGTTTCTGGATTGATATCAACGAGCAATGGATGACCGTGGAATGAACGAGTAGGGTACAAGAATTTCAGGGAGATACGCGAAGGTGAAGTATTATATGAAATTCCATTTTTGCCGAAAAAACTCTCAAAAATGGAACAAATTTTGGAAGGAGAACGTTCTGCGTCCGAAGAGTCGTTCATTTTTGCGAATCCTTTGTACTTAATCATACTTCTTCCCAGGGAATACCTACCTCTCTTTAGGGAATATCTCGTCGATGAAGGTCCTTCCAAAATATAGACCCGAGATCCGAGCACTGAGACATTTTCCTATCCGTCTTTAATGTCTTGAATTCCAACGAAAAGAGATATCAAGCTCAATGGCATAAGTGGAGGTGAGCGAAGACGTGCCATCATCGCCCAGAATTTTTTTTTGTTTTACTGGGAATCGTGAGCCCTAAGTGCAGCCGGAAACCCTTACGAGTAGGTCGTTTCCTATAATTTATCGGCAGATGCCGGGGAGGGACCTCACCGAGCGAGCGACACAGATGACAACACAGGTGTCGGCGTAAGAGCAAACATAGAAGCATGAAGGAGAGAGGGGGGATAACGGCGCCCCCCCCCCTCCCAGCAGGATTCAGTTTACCCCAATTCGGGAAATATTAGCTCAGGATATCTCCCTCTCTCTCTCGTTCCTTCTCCTAACTCCCTTCCATTATTCAGTGGTTAAAGGAGGGAAAAGCAAGAGAGCCGGCGAGGCAGATGTCTCACTCTACTTAAAAGAGAAGTGGAGTCAAATTAACATTCGGATGGCCTCCGAGAGGTTTGAACGGAGAAAGTGATGCATCGAACATCGGCGTGGTTTGAGAAATAATCCCCTTGCCTAATTTGTATTCCTCACCCTGCCCCTTGATTTGGGCCGTTTCAGCTTGCATTGTTAGGCCGGTCTGTCCAATGAGGATCCCCGTTAAGGTGCTCAGTTGGGCATCAAATGAATGCATCTCTTGCACTGACTTTTTATCTTCTCCATACGCGCTGTGGTCGCCACAGAATTTATGTCCGTCTATATCGCCTTCGTTTCATGAATAAAACTTGAATCATAAGGACACGTAGTAGATATGTTCCAGCTCCTTTTTTATTCCGTCGCAATAAGATTGTTTCACTGAATTGTAGAAAAAATGTATTCTTTGAAATGATGTAACCGAGGTAGCGTCGTGAATTACGTAATATTGGAATCACTTTTGACCTTGAGTATTTGCTATGAAGAATCCATCTTTCCTTAGAGAATCCATCCTTAGGTTGTTGCTACAACAGTTTAAACAGAAGAAACATGAGTATTAAATTTCTGTAACATCTAATTCAATTTTTCTACGACATAAATGTTTTCTTTTATGTTTTAAACGTAAGATAAAAATTGGAACAATTATTCTCGTGGTTAATCATTTTCTCAATTAACCCTTGTGATTAAGCTCAGGAGGAGCTACGTTCTTTCTTTCAGACATGCGAAACCGTTAATGTGTATATTGTAGCGCATTTCCGGCGGTACTTATGAAGTCCATCGCTTTGCTACCAAGCGATAACTCATTGGCCTTCTTTTTGTGGAGTTAACATGATGCTGCTGATTTGTTAGGGGCATTAAATAATCCTCGAATCTCAATTAATATTTTAGGTAATTAGTATCGAAGTCCTTAACGAAGGAAGGAATTAGCAATGCGACATGTGGCAAATGCGTTTATTGCTGTTAAAAACATCTAGCATGTCGAGCTAACCCATAACGCATGGTCAGAGGCACGCTCTTAATTAAAGATGGAATTCATTTTTTTGCATATAATTTTTCACTGAAGTAGTGATTGGTCGGGAGAAGTATTTTTCAGTATATCCCTATCTGAAAACATTTTGTCATAGTTAGTTTAAGTCCTTGACAATCTTGTTCGGGTCTGGTCACTCAACCTTAGATCACCCTCGGGATATAAAGTCATATAGGTAGAGGTACTTAATAAATAATTCACTATTTTGGTTGTTTCATGCCACTTCCAATGGAAGCTACGTAGCAGTCAACCCTAGCATCCTTGTTCGTTTTAATCTCGGTGCAATATAGATATTATAAAATATTTTGTAACAACTGTATACTAGTAATAAAAGTATTATTCACACATTTCTGAACATTGTGATCCGTTGACAACAAGGTAGGAGCTTGAGAATCTGGGTAAAAGTTAATCTTAACTATGGTTATCCGTGCCTTTTCAATTTCCGTGAAAGTGGAATTAATGCTACGGGTCAGAACTACTTTGCAGAATTCTGAAGTTTTAGAGGGAAGAAAACACTGCAATTCCACATTCAAAATTTTAAATAGCACGACCATGGTTTTACTGCTACGCAGCACCATCAGGTGTCACCTGTGTGAATGCGGAATTGCAGTGTTTTCTCCCCTCTGAAACTTCATGATGGAGAAATTTCAGCAAGTAACGCCGGAAACTGTTAGCTTTGCAGAGTTAATTTTTGTGACCCGTAGCTTGTAGTTAACCTCGTGAATTTATGATTCCACGCTGCTAACAGGATTCTTATTGTCTTATTAGACTGAGGTCTCACGGGTAATGTACGGAGTAACATAGTTACATTTTATGGTTTTTCGAATTGTTGGTCATCGGGTGGCTCGTCCTTAGCCGTCAGCAAGGATCGGGCGAATAAGAAGACTCCCTGTCATAGGTTAAGATTATGGTGAAAAGGATATGATGTTCAGAAACGACATTAGTATTATATTCACCTTTTTCAGATCGTCAGTATATGTTTGTAATAGCGCAGCATACATTTTTTTAAATTACACTTCTTCCTTGAAGTAAATTCCTTAAATACTTGAATGTATTTCCAAGGGTGCTCGTATCAATATAACTGGCCCTGGGATCTCACCATTCTCTGATATGGAGAACTCATGTAGGTACCGGTATTTTTAATGACCCTCGACGATGATATTTCAAATACATATAAAAATTGCACTCCAGCTGTACTTTAAATATCTACTTTATTTTCCGAAGCGTCTTTTTAATGGGTAATGTCATTGAACGTTAACCGTCTTTAGCAGTTAAATGAAATTTTTACTGTCGCTAAAACGCAATATTGATGCACATGTAAACTCCGCAACAACGTTTAACTGGTATAACGCCAGAACTCAGTCCCACATTAATGTACGACATTCAGCTATTGGACTTCGATTTTAAAAGACACATAGGACAGTTGCTGATCTTATAATGGAAATGTGATTTTTGGATACACTGCTCATACGGTCACCCTCATCATCGTCATCTACAAAAGGAAGCCATTCCTTTATTTTCTTTTTTCTTAAAGCAGCGAAAATACTAACCCACAAAAATAATTTGTGGATAACGATACAATTACCGCCCTAGCTTAAGTATATCGATAAAACTGGAAAATCTTGGAATTCTGACTCTACAAAAATGCCCAAACTTTACTTCACTTCCGAACTTAGTTCAAGGAAGCACCAATTTATATGAATTCTTGTTCCTCAAATCAGAATTACGACCATACCTACGGAAATGATGAAAACAAATCGATCGTCTATGCTCGTTAATGGACGCATATGCACGTAATCACTTGATTAATTCAAAAATCCATTGCATGTGAAATCCTTTTTTTGTTTGAAAATATTGGCAATTGGGAAAGGGAGTCAAAGAAGACTGGTAACTTTCTAAAGAAGGCGTTGGTAATATGAATGATGAAAGTCGAGTGGGTGGACAAAATGAGAAATGAGGAAATGTACAGGAAAATGGAAGAGGGAATGGCAACAGGGAGAGGGACCTTGCGGGAAATAGGAAGCAGATAACCGGAGTGCAGCGTGAGACATAGGAGTGAGATGAGGAGTGAAATGGAAGGAAAAATTCACGGAAAATCTACGGGAGTAGTATCAAGAGAAGAATATTATAGGGCAAACTAAGTAAGTAACTTAGTGTGTATGAGAACGGGGATCTACCAGAAGATAAATGAATTATAATGGAATGGGGAAGAATGACGAGCTTCAATTACCAACCTTTGGATTAAAAAAAACTAATGATGATGGATACCATCCACAACACAAACAAATATGTTTGTGGTTAGGCACTCGAACTCGCTCTCATTGAGAAATGAAATATGGGCATTCGCCTGATTTTTCACTGTGGACCCTCCGCGTATTCCATCGTTTTGCTGTAAAAAAAAGGCCAATCCACGCGAACATTCCTGCAGAATTAAATCGGGGATAAGCTTCTGTGCACGCACGTACAAAGTGTGTCGTCGGCCACCCACAGCGAGCACGTGAGACACATAAGGACGTGAGCACGTCCGGCTGGTGCATGAGATTCCGCCGACAAGAGACTCGGGCTCAGGGGCAAGCTTTTGTAATTCGAATCAGTGTCTACATGCTCCTAGTCTTCTTGTAAAACTTCATCGTGGTGCAAGAGGACGACTATTTTCTTCGGACATCCTTTTGCTGTCCACTTCCCCTTTTCACTGAAAAAAATTTCACTGAATGAAGAATAGTTCTCCGGTTCTTGTTTTTCTCTCATATTTTCCTCTATTATTCATTGGTACAGGATTAGTCATTATTCATCAGCATTTACTTTTTTCCGAGTCGAAACTTCCGTTCCTCCGTAAGAATATTTTTTACCTGTAATTTATTGGATTCACGTACGGGCTTCTATTCCTTTTGTGCGTATGCATAATTTGTGCAAAGATGAATGACTTCAAAGTAATTCTTACGTAATTTAATTTGCACGGGAAAATTTTCAATATCTACTCATGGTATATTATCTTTTTGTGTCATTGGGAGGTCCCTCCAGTGATTAGTAGCGTCTTTTGCCCAATAATAGTTTTTTTAAACTATCAAATTATGTTTACTGGAACAATTTTACTGTAGCAATAGAAGCTAGCAGTTTTCCTCTTATAATATATTGATGAATTAGATGAATACTTCTTTTCTTATTTTTTTGGACTTATTCAAGTGATATGAAGGATGGCCATTCATGTAACCATATAGTATTGAATGCACACAAACGTCAATCTTAGGCATAAAGAAAGTTTTGATAGTATTTATCTCCGAACCAACCATCCCTCATGTGGTTGTATTAATAATATTTCTTGCGTATTGAAGTGCAAAATTGTCTTTTTTGGCATTCGATGTCTGATATTTATTTGCTATTTTCTCAGCGTATGTATTCGTGTTCACTCACGTGGATTTTGAAATCTGATTGTAAAGACACTCGTACAAGTTGATAATGCAATAACCATTATTTGGTGCTTACAACTTTTGCCGATAAGAGCATATAAAATCCGTTCTAAAATTTGTGATTTCTGGATGGTGCATTCAGGTGGACATTTTATAAGGAAAGACCAGTAGCAAAAAATCACGGATTGCCGTTAAAACACCACTATGTCGCTCTGTGGAAAGAAAACCGCCGCATTGTGGGGGTTATGTGGTCCCTGGGAAGAATTCTTAATGTGTCCTCCCAAGACGGTTTGCATCTAATAGTTAAGCTGCCATGCGGGGGGCACTCCTCCACTGCCTCACGGGTAGAACAAGCACCCTTGCCCCAGGTCTGAAGTCCACCCTCCTCCCCCGCCCCAAACCTCCATCTTCCCCACCGGAGCCTTCCCCTAGCCCACCTGCACTCTCTTTTCACCCCTCTCCGCCCTCCTTCCCTCATTTCTCTCCCCGGCCCCGACAACCAACCCCCTTGTCCGTACCCTCCGCCCTGCCGCTCCGATGAGCCGATGACATTCACCGCTGAGGCTTGTCCTCCCTGGGTTCGGGTTTCATCTCGGAGGCCGCCGACAGGTTCCGCAGCGTAAACTACAATGCCAGCTGTCCGCCCGATTAGTCAGGGCCGCTAGGAGTAAGGAGTCCGGGGGTGGACATGGGGGATAGAGAAAGATGGAAAAGGGAAGGAGTGGTGGGGATGAGGGCCGGGCTCTCTTCACTATGTCTCCATACCCGAGCCGCCCTCGAAACTTCCATCCGCTCCTTCAAAAATAACATCCCACCAGGAATGGGCGGCGAGAATACTGAGGGCTGAGTAGAGCGTTCGATGATCGGGGGTCGGAATAATTCAGAATTAACTGGGACGCGCCATTTTCCTATAATTTACGCCAGTGAGATGTTGCGCGGATATTAATATCTTCTGCCTATTTTCGGCATCTCTTTTAATGGATAAACTGATAAAACGTGATGTTTAAAAATGATTCAAGCTGTTTAAAATGATAGAGAGAGTTATAGTTTAATTATGACCATAGATAATATTCAGTATAGTGTATCATTTTGGCAGGTTGTACCTACCGAGCAAATCGAGGAGTTCGTGATCAAAATAAATGGATTACATGTAGCGCTCAATTAAAAAATACGTGATTAATGAACTAACTATCCCATAATCTCAATGGTTTTCTTCATATCATTTAATGAAGGTCTACATTTACATGTTTACGTTTAGGCTAACATTTTGACAATCCGTGATACAAGTCTTTCAGATGGATCGAAGAGCAGTACATAAATTAGTGTCTCTCTGATTTCTGTAATTTGGATTTATAGAAAAAAATTAGTAAGGTTTATAGAACTAAATTTCCGGTTAAACAAACCCAGGTAATTTTTGAAATGTTGAATTATTAAATTAATACTTTACGTGAGGCAGCGTATAACATGATATATTTTGAAGTTTTCCTCAGCATTATTGTTCACTGCTGTTAATAACAATAGAATTCGATCACAGACGATGTCTGTTTTAGATTTTCTCACGACAGCGCCTATTAGTTTCAATAAACGTTTTTAATATATTAGGAACTTAGAGTGGTTTTAAATATAATTTGAGGTTAACTTTAATATTTCATCGGTGAATGGATAAATATCATGCTGAAGTTCAAAGCAGTTTATTTTTTCGTCAACGATAATTATGGTAGCAAGAATGTAAAACTCGCTTCGACACCATTGGAAGAAGCAGCATTGAAATGCTCAGTATTCATCATACACTGATTATCAGAAAAGCTGTGGCCGGAGAATTAAAAATCAGGTAAGCACTACCTGATATTGTTTTGTGTTGATACTGAAATTGTTATCACTTATTAGAAAATACTTTTTTTAGCCGCGTTCATTACTGTCTTCCAAATCTTATCACTGAAATTTTAACGAAAAGGTTTTTGGAGGAGGGTGATCTTAAAATGATAAGGCTTTCATCTCTTGTGTCACACTCAAACGGTTCAACTCCGATTCCGATTTTGCAGTCTTGGGTAGGGATGTATTTAGAAAAATATAAAATCCCATCCCAAATGACGGCGATCAATGTCGCTACTATGAAGATGACACGCTGACATCGACAAATGTCACCTTCCATGTCGATATAATAATATGTCATGTGGTGATGGAAAATGTTTATTGCATTAAGAATGCCGCAGAAAAAATTCAAATTCCAATCCTGATGACTACGCGTGTTTAGTCCAATTAATGTTAATCAGTGGAAACCTATAATGACATGTCGCGATGGGGTTCACTCCTGCTCCACCCCCCACCACCCCGCACTTCCGTTCCACTTCAGTCATACCTCCCCACTTCTCAATGAGACACAACCTTCCCAAGCGATTCGACTCCACCCCAATCATACGGGCCCCTGCTCCCATTCCGTCGTCCAATCAGTGCGGAGCATGCGCCCATGCGTAGTATGTATGCTGTTCATACACGTGGCATCCGCTGGAGGAATCGTCCGCCGTCTGTGGCCCGTAGCCGATTGTCCCCACGGATTGGTCGGTCGCCCGTCCCAACATCTCCCGCCTGAATACGATCGCCCAGGCGGGGGACCACCATGACGTGATTCGACGGGGAATTCAGAAATAGGAGCCTGGTGGGTAAGGGTTATTAATTCAGGGAGCGCAAGACCGGGCGGATTTTTGCTTTCGCCATCCACCCATAGCCGATGTTGGATGAAATGAGGATCGGAATTTTTCTTGGTGATGTGGTGTCACATATTGGCCGTGCATGAATGCTTTCAAGGGCATTATTCACGGTCGTTTCCGGTTATGCGTTTAGATACCTTCGATTTAGTCGACGCAAATAGCGAAATTGAATATAAGCCGAAGCTCTTGATGAATATCGCGGAGCATTTAATTGAACAATGAAGTGCTTATAATTCATGAATACATATATATCCGCTGGCATGTTAACATTCTTCTATTTTCCCTAGTAATTTTATTATTTTCTAAACGATAACCTACTTCAATTAAACATAAGGAAAAATTCTCCATGCATGCGGGGAAGTTAACTTTACAAGTTTCCTGGTGTTTCCACATTGAACTATCTAATCTGCAAATACTTAAGTTTACTAAACAATAAGAAAATGAAAAAATATACGATAAGCGCATGAATAATAGCTATTACTTTCACTAATAATAATGAATTTCATGACTTGAATATATGAATACCTTCCTTTTGTTCGTCAAAATATGGTGTTAATCAGGACTTTGCAAATTCATTTCTTAACTAGGAGAATAGGTATATGCAATATACTTTATAGGTGTCGACCTAATACCGACCTTATACCTTAATAGATTCGAGTAGTTGTAATATAGGGGAAATAGGGATCCGTAAAGGCCTGGGTCCAAAATGATGCTCTCAAAAGTTTCAGAAAAATGTCTGAAATGATCGTTTCGATCGGGGATTGATATTCTTTCTTTATTTCACTCTTTGCCCTTTCGAAGAGGAATTCGGAACTTATTTTCTGCTCGATCGCACTTCCATTGTTTTCGTAATTGGTAGTTTGCAGAACATGGACAGCGAGGAGAGGATGGGGGATGCGTCGTTTTGGAGGGGATCCCGAGGAAAGCGGGCGAAGGGTGAGCGGGGAGGTCGTGGGGGCAAGGGCTACTGGAGCTGCTTCCACGTCGAGTTTATGTGACCTAAGCTCAGGCTTTAGGGGCGCTTGGACAGCCACTCACTGAATTTTGGAATTAACTTGCTCAGAGTGGGAATAGTAATCATGCAATCAAAGCAATGCCCTCCTCCCTCCCTTGCATTCCGTGAGCGCGAAGGGTAGAGGGGGAGGCCCAGGACCCCGGGTGGGGTTCGTGCGGGTTTTTTTTTATTTAACCAATTCCAGTATGTGTTTTGTGCATGTGTCTGGTGCATGTGTGTTCGGCAGCCCGACTCGGCCTAACGAGCGGCAGTAAAAGGGCGAGTCGGAAGAGTTTTCACGGTTTGGAAGCGGCGGTGGCGATGCGGCTGACATCCCCGGCGACAAAGGCCTTGGTCGTATTTCTTCAGATAACTTCAGTCCTCTTCTCCCCGCTCACCTTAAAACCGTCACCTTAACATTCACCTCGTCCCTCTGAGAATAATAAAATAAATATGAAGCTTCCTCCTAACCCCACCGTTCGTTGGAGTGGAAGTAAGACGTTCCCCCGGACTCGTCCCGACTGTCGGAGACGGAAGAAGGGGTCGGAAGCTCGAGGAGAAAAGTATATGTCGCGTGATCATTACGCGCTCCTGACTTTTAATGCCAGCCTTTTCCCTATTTTAGCCCTCCTTGCGCGAAAATCTCCCCTTTTCCCCGCTCAAATTCTCATTATCCGCCGATTGCGCCATGGAATTTTTCATTGGCGCCAGCGCTCAGGAGCGTGGTTGTCCCGCGGCTGTACCGCGGCCGTCAAAACTCTTCCGTAAGCGTAACGTAAGAGGTGAGATTATGGACATTTCCTTCCCAGAATATTTCCCTTAAGCTTAGGGAATCAGTGTGGCTCGAGGTTCCAGGTGAAAGAAATAAGTGTACAATCCTTCTCTATCAGCAGTGGACGTGTGCTCTGATGAAAAATATCCAAAAAAAGTATTCCTAGCTCAATATTCTTTACGTTTTTCAGCATTGCATTATCATTTTCAATTCATGGAAGATTCGTCAGAAATTAGGCTTACTTTGTTTCGACGAATCGGGTGTTGATTTTACCTTAAGCTCATTTATTCGTATCCTCATCCTCTGAAATTTCACATTTTAACTTCATCGGCCGAAATGGGTGCTCCAGTAAGATATATTTTTCACGCATCATCTTCTTCATCCACGAGAATCATATCGATCATAAAGACCGCACATTTTTACTACCAATGGTGAAAATTCCTTCATTAACATTGGTCGTTGTCGTCTCTGTAGTCCGATTTCAGTCGCATCTCCTTGAATGACGTTCCTCTTTCCTCCTCTTCCGCCGAATCCCTTCTCTTACACTACCAATTGAATGCAATATGCATTAAATGCATATTAGGTAATCGAATAAAAAGTGTTATTGGTTATTACAAGTTCAGGGCACATGAACTCTCAGCGGTAGACTCGCCGGTGATTAACATTACCGAGTATTTGGTTAGGACGCTCAAATTGACCAATGATGAAATTGGCCTCCACAGGCGTTGGCTATCGTGGTCCCTGAAACTGTTCCGGCCCTTGCAAAAATAAGGGGGTTTTGCGAGTGTTTCTCCAATTCCCCGTATTCCCCTTTCAACTTCACGTGGCTCGGGTTCCTCACGGCACCGCGCAGACAAATGTGCAGTATCCCTTCCGAGGGGCTCTCGTACTATTTAGAAGCAAAATTGTTTCAAAGAGGCATCATCCAACCCTTTTAAAGAGCATTCGGTTGTAATCTTTTTAAGGTCTGAGGCTCTCTCTCCCTCCCCGACCCATTCCTCAATCTCTTCATTGCCCCGTGCCTCAAGGCGGCCCCGCGGAGGGCGTCTCATCCTTCCCACTTGCACTTTTGTGTTTGCCATTTGAGGCAATTGCGCCGTAAACGTCGCCGCCGCCGAAGTGAATTATGCCCGGGCAACTCCCATTCGGAAGATGTTCTTATTTTTTCTCTTTTGTTCGGCGGGAAGGAGGAACTCGCGCCCTCTTTCGGTTGCGTGGGTTGAGAACGGACGCCATCCGAGTCTGCGGATCCGCCGCGTGCGTTACACACTTTATATGCTTTTACGCGAATGCCCTGAGCAAGTGAGAAGAGGGCTGCAATTTCTCCGTGGTTATCGCTCCATTAAAGCGTTTTCGGTTCCCATGGTCGGCGGTTTCGATACGCGCTCCGCCTTTCGCTCGTTTAAATATCATTCGCAGTTGCGAGCACCTGCAAGATCCTGCGAAATCCTCCGGAGTCTTCACGGCTTGTGAGCCTCACACCAATACATTTGCCGCGTCCGTTTGTGCAGTGTGTGGCTGTCGTTTGCCTCATTTCTCAGAAAGAATGCCATCTTGCTAGCTCATATTGAGATAAATTAGTTGCATAGCATTTCCTCCATTAGCCATAGACTTCCCCTCCACGGAAATCTTCAGTAAAAGGCGAAAGATGTATTCGCATGAAGGGAAACAAGGCTTATCTGGATTTAGAACTGTTTTGCTATTAGTTATTAAGCAAATTTAGGAGGAATGCTAAATGGTTTAAATATCAAAGCTACTATGCAATTACTTTTTCCGTTGGATTTACGTCACCTGGAATGTAATAACCTTGAGTGAACTATCAGGGTATTCAATAGTGCTTCTGAACTTCGGTGGCAAATATTTTGAGTTCACGGTATGGGTAAAAAGTATTATTTTGAACCGTTTTGTTTTGCATAAATCATTGAGTCGCTCGAACCTTGTAGCTTAGGAGTATGAATTGAGCTTCTGAAGTAGCTTCACACATTACTTGGTACGTATTTTTGTATATCTGGGATAATTCATTCCAAATCGATCACAAACTTCACGGGAGGAGTTTTTAAAACCGACTGCGGGGTCAACGCCGTTGGGTCACCGTGGTATTGAAACTTTGAAATGACGTAACGCGTCGTTGGCTCTCTTAAAGTGGGGAGCCGGCTCCCCAGGGAGGGGGGAGGGACTCGAGGCTTTACCCGCTGGGAGGCAGACTTGGGGTTTTCAGGTGATTCTTTTTTTTTCTCCTCCTCCTTGTCCCTGCTCGGTCGTTCCGTTTTGTTTCTCGGTCGGCCACATTTCCCGAGCCCACCCTCCCTTCGTTTTCCCCCTCGGGAGGGCATGGGCGACCCACAAGTTCCCATCGCCTTCGTGAGTGGGGGGAGGGACGGGGGAGGCTCCCGGGGATCGAAGGGGGGAAAATGGTGGGCGGGCCCCTGCTTGCGAGTCGCGGTTCGG
>LYUA01002197.1:29885-42096 GCA_002093875.1 Calopteryx splendens | reverse complement strand
TTCGGTGTCGCAAGGAGCAGTGCTAAATCTTCCAACCGGACGTCTTGGAATTGGTTCCTTCGGGTTCTTTCTTTTTCAGTCGAGTGTATTAGTGCCTAATCGTCCCTTTCTCTTCCTTCCGACACGGACGGAAAAAAGTAACGGGCGGTGGAAAACATTTTTCTTCGACTCCCAATCGTTCGGCGATCGGTAGAGCGAAGGAATGGGGGGGAGGGGGGTGGAAACGTTAGGGTGGTGGCATGGGAATGAGATGTGAAGAATGTGCAGTCTCGGGGTGAAATACCTCCTCGCGGGTGTCCTCGCCTTCGTCCTCCATTGTCGGCACAGCTGTGCGAGTGTGTGTGCACGGCGTGGCAGACCTTCGAAGAAGCTTAATGCAAAAATGGGCCGTGGAGGCTTATTGTCTTGACCAAGGTTTCTGCCGGGGGACCAGCACAATGCCGGACACACTTTGGATCTTCATAATCCAGCGTCGGTCGCCTTGCCCCCAGTAGGCAGGCCTTGGCAAAGCGCCTAAGTTAAAACAGTACAAGTAGAAAGTTGCGAGATCGCGTACTAGAAATCTATTGTCGTGAATCTTACGATGCCTGTAAACATTATAAATTAACAAATATATTAAAACGTATGACTGTGATATTATGTTCTGAAATTAAGATGAAACCTCTACCTAATCTAAATTTGCCCATATCTTAATTTCGTTAATTATCTTGCTCGACATTGATAATGTATTTTAATGTATTAGTTGGAAATCGTATGCGTAAAAATTATGACGGCGCCAATTGCATATTTTAATATTATTATTATGCCGTGGTACTTAAACTTAAATTGGTAAATTACTTAAAATGCTAAATTGAATAACTTAATTGGTAAATTACTTACATCTGTGATGATGGATTTGTAAAACCTTGGTTGTTAATCGAAAGTGCTTGTGAAAATATCAATTGGCCAGGTCAAACCTCAGCGGTGATACCAATAAAAGGATTTATTATATAAGCTAGCGTAAAAGTTATTGCTTTTAAAATCTATGTTGTGAACCAATAAAATACTGCATATGAGTTTCTCTGGTAGCCTTTTGTGGGGCGGATTGGGAAGATTTCTGTTTCGTGCGGTTCGTTGTTTAAAGGGTACTAATCAGAGTATAATTCTGCCGATAAACATGTTAAGGTATCTTATCGCGGCGTATCCTCTGTTTTATATCATTACATTTTACGGCATGCGACTCTACATTTACATCTATAAATAACTAAGTTCCACTAGACGGTCGGGTTTTCCGTCTTCCGTACCTAATTCATCATATCATTTTGATGTTTGGAAGATGCAGTAAATTTTATATGCCTATATTTTTATTTAGAAGCAAAGTTTGAATTCCATGAACTGATCCGAAATATATTGAACACATTTTAATGAAAATTAAATTTTTTTAATGGTTGAGTTATGGTTGTTAAAGATGGTGCTTTTTCTCATCATGGGAAACATTATTTCCTGAATATAGCCCTGCCCGATCACCAGGTAAAATTTTTCCTTTACTCCCAATCACCTCAAGCTCCCTTATTCATAATAGATACAATTGGCATAGAAGTTGACCATTGCTTACGAAGAACATTTCGGGCTCTTTCCCTCCGCTGCACCCGGATATATTTATATCTCCTTCGAAGAAGATCTCTTAACTTGGTGTTCAGCCCATGATTTAAGTGAATCATTTTTCCCTTTTTGAGCCTGCTCGATCGTATTGCTTAAAAACCAATTCAATTGCGCATATCTCTATTCGTCATTTTATTATCTTGTTTCAATAATTTGGTTTAAAATTTTTATTTTTCTTGAAGTTCAACACTATGGTGTTGTAAGATTGCTTACAAACATGGTATGACTCAAGTAAATTATTAGTTCAAAATATAAATTAGAGTTTGTGTTGGATTGAACGACTGCAGGATTATTTAAGTATTTGCGCCTACTTTTCTACTGAACCCAGCACATACTTTCCAGCTGAATCATCGATGTCACAAACTCTTTTCTCGGACCCGCTCTGAATAATTTTATGTATCATTTATTCATTACACATAGAAATCAACTTCTTTTTAAACGATTATTTAAATAATTTGATTGAAGCTAGCTATCAGTTAGCTATTATCTTACTTTTTAGTCATCTCGCTTCATGGAAGAGTCTTAAAAAAATATATCATTGAACTGTTTCAATTTACATTATCCTCATTGATATGCCTCGTGTGTGCAAAATTACTACGATTGATATCCATCGTTAAAGAACAGTTTCAGTCTTATTTATCATTCCCGGGGATGTGTTTTGCACTTAAATCGTTTCATTTCGTCCTCATCTCGTATGAAACACCATGGACGCGACGATGGTGCCAATCAGGCCACACTGCTGCTGCATTAGCATTAGCGAATAGGTGACTTCCGTGCGGCATTACATCGCCGAGAGGCACCAGTTCACGGCTCCGCTCGTCATTTCACTCCGTGGAAGAAGAGCGGCGTTCTTTTTAGACTGGTTAACGCAGGACGAATTGGTTTATCCTTTCAAAGGAGTCGACAATCGCGTACGCGTCGGATTACATTTACCATCCTTTGGCATTCCTCCAGTGGATGAGCGATTCCTAGTTGTGCGACCTCTCCCTATGCCACATCCCCTGGTGGGAAGAGAGGAAGAAGAAGGGTCGGTGGAAAAAAAAGCCGGAGGGGAAGACGGGGATAGACGAGGGAAGGAAGGAGTGAAGAGGGGAGACGCATCCACGGGCGGACATGAAAAATCTTTTGCTCGGGTGAATTTGAGATCTCACTGTCTACTTTACTCCTCTGTTGAGGTTTTGATTGCGTTCCAACGTCCTCAACCTTGCGTTCTTATGCATTGGTGTGGAATTATGCATTTCCAAGAAATATTAGCGGGGCAGTCATGTTATTTAAATTTGCATGTCCTCATGTGGTGTCGCAGATGCTGCTTCAATTGTGTTGATTTTAAAGAAAAAAATGCAAAGAGGTTACAGTGATGAAACGAAAGTAAGTGAAGAATAATGTCACTCCAGTGAGACAATTCCCGCCCAAGTTGTTAAAACATGGGCGGGACCCTTGGGGGATATGCTGTCGTAGTGTGCACTCCACAGTCGGTAATTAAGAAATTCCAGAAAACCTCAGAAACAAAATTGTGTCTATGTACCGCACAACATTCTAAGCACAATATAAAGTTACGCCAACATTTTCCTTCTTCGTTCCTAACATTGTCTCTTCCAAGCTTTCCCGTTCTTATTTTTGCCCATAGCGAATCTACTTTAATGCAAATACGGTTTATGCAATAAATGGATTAAGGTACAAGAGAAGCTATGAAGTGGCGGAGCGGAAGTGCTTAGTTGAATACATTAGTCAGCAGCTTATTCGGGAGAAATTTTAGCAATTACATCTCTTTCTGTGCTCATCCGATTGCCTTTCATAAATTTATCAAGAATGTAAAAAAAGACTCCCTTGTGTGAGGTAACTGCCTTTAATTATAAGAGTTCGTGAAAAATATTACTGCGAGATTCAAGTGAAACGACCAGGTGTGATTCAATTTGGTAAGGGAAATGTGGAAAAGATCAGTTTACGCTTGGCTGTTGAAATCCAAATAACAAAACAACCGCAGTAAGTTCAGTGAATAAAGAGGGGGAGAACGCACGGGTGGGGGATTTAGAGCGGGAGAGCAAGATAGAGGAGTAAGGCGAGATCCAAGTTGTATGGGTTTTCGCAAACAATAAATATCGCGGCATTCCGGTTCGGGAGGTGGGAACCCAATGGCAAAATAAGCTGCAAGGAGTGCAGAGATTTGAATGTTACATCTCCATCTCCCTCTGCGATTAGAAAGTCTCCTTCTCCCTTCGTCCAATAGAGTAAATAAGTGCCCTCAATTTCCTCGTATTTGTACAACTCGAAAGAAAGAGTGATAAGTGATTTTTTGTACTTGTCGTAACATTAGCAGTCGTTTGTCTCCTAATCTTTTCACGGCCGTCATATTACACGTATTTCATGTGTATTTTATAATTGAGGCAGTGATTATGTTCGCTCTTTAATGATAGATTGCATTTGGTATTTATTCGTTCACAATTGAATTTGATGTGAGTATAGACACTGCGTAGCTATGATAATGTATTTTAGGAGCAGTTGTTATTGATGTTTGATGATATAGCTTATGTTTTTCAATGGATAAAATGCAACATTACTTTAATAACATACATTATGTTTTGTAATAATTATAACGGATTTCATGTGTCAGTCTATATTAGCATTCCATTTATTAATATGATCAAAATAAAATTTAATTCCACTATTTAAAGTTAATTACTTGATATCCCATTTTGAATATATAATAAAAAATTAGTATTTAATTAATTAAAATAAAAACTGATATAACATTAATATTTTTTAAGATATTAAATATGTAGAAATAAATTATGCCTTTTACGAAGTTCAATTTAATGATAATTTAAAATAAAAAAAATTAATATTAAAAAAAACTAAATAATGGTTATTGATTATTAGGGTCTCCTTGATCTTTGATGTACATTCAACATATTTTACTCTGTACCTCTTAACTCAATTAGGGAAACGAGAATCTGGTTTATTAAGCTAGAGAGACAAATTCCAGCGAAACCTAAAGTGAATAAAAAAATATTTTCCTCGCGGAAAATCGTATTCTTTGACCCTCGAGTATTATAGGCTTTTCCCAATATGTTGACCCATGCTGCTGAGTACGGCGCAATAATTTGTTTTCCTGAAGATGGGTGAAAATATATCTAAAATGTTTCATTGTTTTCCCACAGATCAATTCGTCTTCGGCGCAAAGGCAGTGGATAACGACGTAGATCAGAACAGCAAGATCGTTTATCACCTGGGAGGCAAGGACGCTGACAAGTTCACCATGGAGCCGGAAACGGGAGTCATCAAAGCGGCCCGAGATCTCAGTGCGAGCGGCACGACGACCTTCCAACTCGAACTAAGGGCCACCGACGGTGGTAGGGAACCACGATCAGCCGTCGCTGAGCTCGTTGTGAAGCTGATGCCATCCCATCTGTTTCCCAGCGTTTCCATCCCCCAAAGGCTCTTCACCCTACCCGAAGACGCAAGGGAGCAAGTGCTAACCAGGGTGACGGCTTCCTCCCCGAAGGCAGGTCCCTCCGGGAGCATCCGCTACTCTGTCGCTGGCGGCAACGTCGGGGACGCCCTCCGAATCGACCCCATCACCGGCGAAGTTTCCGCAGGCGGAAAGAGGGGTTTGGACTTCGAAACCGCTCCGACCTACGAGGTGTGGGTAGCCGCGAGGGACTCCGACGAACCTCCTCTGCGGTCCGTTGCGAGACTACTCCTTAACGTGACAGACGCGAATGATAACCCTCCCATGTTCGAACATGCCCTATACAATGCGACTGTGCTGGAGGAAGAAATAGCACCTGTAAGAGTGTTGTCTCTCAGGGCGACCGACGCCGACAACGGTGCAAACGGTCGCGTACTCTACCAACTCAGGGAAGTTGGTGATACCGATAGGGCTTTTGCACTCGACGCGGAAACAGGGGAGCTAACAACGAACGTGAAATTGGATCGTGAATCAGTTTCAGCCTACACACTCATTGTGGAGGCAGTAGATCAAGGGATGCCTGCGTTGACAGGTTCTTCTACTGTTATCGTCACTGTTGTAGATAAAAATGACAACCCGCCAAAGTTCACTAGGTTGTTTAGTGTGAACGTGACAGAAAACGCAGAATTGGGTACCTTTGTCATCCAAGTCACCAGCTCGGATCTTGATATCGGGGAGAATGCCAACGCTTCATATTCATTTACTGAGAATCCAGGAGGAAAGTTTAGAATTGACCCGTTGACAGGAAACGTAACAGTTGCTGGACCTTTGGACAGAGAGGCTGAGGACGAGTACATGCTGAAGGTTGTGGCTGTTGATGGGGCTTGGAGGCAGGAAACACCACTCACCATAACTATTCAAGATCAAAACGATAACGCACCGGAATTCGAGCATTCGGACTACAATTTCAATTTCCCAGAGCTTCAAAGAGCCGTAGCGTTCGTGGGTCAAGTGTCCGCCACGGACAGGGATAAGCAAGGGCCGAACGCCGTAATATCATACGCACTAAAACACCCTTCAGACTTCTTCGCTGTCGACCCTGCTAGCGGCGAGGTATTCTCCAAGCGAAGTTTAAGTTATAAACACACTGCTCTCGAACCGTCGCCCGAAAATCAGTACGTGCTAACCGTGAGTGCTACAGATAATGGAAAGCCTCCAATGTCCTCAGAATGTACAGTCACAGTGAATGTAGTAGATGCAAATAACAACGCCCCGACATTCGAAAAGTCCGAATACTTCACGCCAGTTCCAGAAGGTGCTTCAGTGGGTCAGAAACTTCTGCGCGTGATAGCGAGGGATGATGAAGATTTTGGTGTTAACGCAGAGGTTGAATACCAGAGGATCGGTGGAAATGGATCCGAATTGTTTACCATTGGGCGAAACACTGGCTGGATTACAGTTGCCGCTCCTCTTCGGGCCCGACGTCTTCAGGTGTTTATTCTTAGAATAAGAGCTGTGGATAAGGGTTCTCCCCCACAGTCGGATGAAACATCCGTAACATTGGTAGTAACTGGTGAGAATAGGCACACACCTACCTTCACAGCACTCAGTTACCAGGTGATTGTTCCAGAAAACGAACCCGTGAACGCTACTATATTGACAGTTGCCGCGGCTGACGCTGACGAGGGGCCAAACGGCATCGTTAGATACGCCATAGCAGGAGGAGATGAGCAAAGAGCTTTTACTGTAGACAGATATACTGGTGCCGTTACCCTATTGCGAGCGTTGGACTATGACACAGTGCAGGAATATCACTTGAACGTTACAGCGAGAGACTTAGGCTTTGAACCAAGAACTGCTACTGCAATGTTGACTGTAACACTTACCGACATCAACGATAACGCTCCTGTTTTCAATAACACTGTGTACGACGCATATCTCAGAGAGAACGCTCCTCCAAAAACGTTAGTTTACCGTGTCGAAGCGAAAGATATTGATTCTCCGAAAAATGCCATTATCCAGTATTCCATCGTTGGTGGTAGTGGTAGAGAGTGGTTTAGTATTGGAGCTAAGACGGGTGAAATAACATCAAAGGTGAGCTTCGACTTTGAAGAAAGAGCTCTTTATACGCTCGACGTCCTTGCCGCCAATCCAGATTCCACCATGCATGGATCTACAACCGTGCATGTTCACATCACCGGAGAAAATGAATTCTTCCCCAAGTTCGTCCAGCCTGTGTTCCACTTCACAGTTTCTGAATCTGCACAGGTTGGTGCAAGTGTTGGCCTGGTGCAAGCGACGGACGCAGATGCTGGTCCGGAAGGAGAGGTTTTCTATTTGCTTGTGGGCTCAAGTAATGACCGTGGGTTCTCTCTAGTAGCTTCAACTGGGCGACTTACGGTGTCGCGACATCTTGATAGGGAGACTCAGAATCGTGTCGTTCTGACAGTTTTAGCTAAGAACGCCGGAAGTATTAGGGGAAACGATACTGACGAAGCACAGGTTGTGATTTCTGTCCAAGATGGTAATGATCCTCCAGAATTTTTGAAGCCACGTTATGAAGGACAGGTATCAGAAGGTGCTCCTATTGGAACCCGCGTATTATCAGTGTCGGCTGTAGACAAAGATGTGCGGCCGCAGAACAATCAGTTCGCTTATTCCATTATAGGTGGCAATGAAGGACAAGCGTTCAGGGTTGATCCCCAGAGTGGTTCATTGGAAACAGCTTCTAGACTGGACAGAGAGACGATCGAGACATATACGCTAATTGTAGGAGCAATAGACACTGGAACTCCTCCTCAGACCGGTACTACAGAGGTAAGGGTGGTCTTAACGGATGTAAACGACAATGGCCCGATATTCCGGCCGGCCGTACCTGTGGGATACGTGCTCGAGAACGAGCCCGCCTCTACCAGCGTGATGATTCTCTCCGCTGCTGATCCAGACTTGCCGCCAAATGGACCTCCATTTACCTACGAGCTTGTCGGAGGCAAACAACAAGACTACATCGTAGTAGAGAAGCATTCAGGGTTAGTGAAGACAACAAGGAGTATTGATCGTGAGATAACACCCGAATTAGGATTTGTGGTGGAAGTAGCTGACAGCGGAACACCGAGAATGACCGCCAGGCACGACGTACGAGTGGTCGTGCTAGATAGAAATGACAGCCCATCTACACCTCGTATGGTCAGAGTGCTGGTGCACTTTTTCATAGGAACATTCCCATCATCCGGGGCCAAAATCGCTGATATTAGACCTAATGATGCTGATACGTCAGGTCAATACAGTTGCAAGGTTTTGGGATCGGTGCCGAAAGGTGTGTCCGTTCCCACAGGCTGTGAATTGCATGTCACCAAACACGTGGCCGAGTCTCCCAACATGGTCTTGTCCCTCAAAGTACAGGGCAACGACGGAGTGTATCCAGACGTTGAATCATCCGTCAGCGTAGAGTTTGTGGCATACGACAACACCACAGTCGACAACAGCGTGACCATACGTGCTGAGAACCTAACGGCGAGTAAATTCCTAGCCGGATCTTACAAGCCGCTTTTGGATTTAATGGGTTCAGTATTCGACTCCGGCGATACGCCCGTCATCTTCAGCATCCGAGACGCAGAGAGCGACGGCACGGAAGTGTCGGTCGCCGTCCGGGCTCCTGGGGGTGGATACCGAAGCAGAACACACGTCGGTGATGCCTTGGCAAGAAAACGTGATTTGCTGCAACAGCTATTCCGATCGAGATCTCTTTCCGTGCCGTACTCCCCATGTCACCTGAGGCCGCCCTGTGAGAACGGTGGGGCGTGCAGCGAGGGCATTCACGTAGTCCCGGAGAGGATGAGCGTGACAGACAGCCCTTCGCTGGTCTTCACCTCACCCTCAGTGGGGCACGACTACGCTTGCAAGTGCACGGACGGCTTTGTCGGAAGGAAGTGCGAGAGGCGCCAGGATCCTTGCTCTCCCAATCCTTGCCACTCGGGGGCCACGTGCAGGAGGCACAACAGCGAATTCATCTGCGCGTGTCCGCCTGGTCAAGAGGGTAGGCTGTGCGAGGTGGAGAAGGGTGCGGCGTGCGCGTCGCAGCCGTGCGCCAACGGCGGCTCCTGCAGGGAGTCACCCTCGGGCGGCTTCTTCTGCCTCTGCCGTCCTTGGTTCAGGGGTGCCAGGTGCGAGACGGCCGCGGCCGACTCTTGCCGGCGCAACCCATGCCTGCACGGAGGGAGATGCATACCTCTCAAACCCGGATACCGCTGCAGCTGTCCGGACGGTCGACACGGCACTCACTGCGAACGCTCCACCTTCGGTTTCAACGAGCTGTCGTACATGGCATTCCCCGCGCTGGACGGCAGTACAAACGACGTGTCGGTGGTTTTCGCCACCAGCAAGGCGGACGCCTTATTGGTGTACGGGTATGGAATCCAGACGGGCGGAAGATCGGACTTCGTGGCTCTAGAGCTGCTGGGTGGACGGGCCACGTTTTCCTTCGGTGGGGCGCGGACGGCGATAGCCTCGATCACGGCGGGAGGTTTCCTGTCCGACGGCGAGTGGCACAAAGTGACGGCCACGAGGAACGGCCGTGTGGTCTCGCTTGCGGTTGGGAGCTGCTCGGAGAACGGTGACGTGTGCAGGGAATGCAGGCCCGGTGACAAGTCATGCTATGCGGACGACGTTGGACCCTCGGGGTGAGTCGCAGTTTCATAGAACGATCCCTTAAAATAGTTCAAAGTACTTAAAAGCCGTCCAAATTTTTCTCTGGATTTTTGTTTCAAAATTGTTAAAATGGGATAAACAAATTAACCTCATTTCACTGATTTTGTTTTGGGTTCGGAAATGTTCTGAAATAATCGCTAATTAATTAAATTGTCTGTTTGAAAAATCTCCAAGTATTTTTCTTTTTATCTCATTTGTGGTTTCATTGCGATGTCTTTTCAATTAATTACTGTGTGTTTAGAGTTTTCCGCTACTATCCAATAGAGAAATTGAGCAACTCAGAATTCAAGTATGTCCTAAATTATATGTATTCAACATACAAAAGAAGTTCTACCAATCTATCAAATCAGGTCCACCGATATTACATACGTCAAAACAGAAGAAATTCCATGTACATAAATTTATTATTTACATATTTAAATACGATTAAAATAGCACCAAAAACTTGAATTTCTTTCAAATTCCTCTTCAATTCAGTCATGAAATAAATATTGTTTTACTGGGATGATTTAAACGCCCTCTTGGCAAGTACCCTTAGATTACTAAACTGCCCCGGAAAAAAATATTTCGATTTTAGCACCGGATCTGGAATTTTCTCAATGCACTATAATGTTTTACTTTCTTCCGGTAAAGTGTGCCACTGTAAAACACTACTGAAAGAAAAAGGAAACGCCTGTGGAGGTGATGCACAGCATGAGTTAAAGGGACGAAGAAAATATAACATCAAAACAAATTATATTAAAAATATGGTCGATTGTGAATGGGTAACTGTGTGCCAAGCTTTGACATCCCACAGTTGATCTTATATGAAGGAACCGAAGTCTAAACTTATGCGAAGTAATATACGCTCAGAAAATATAATAACTTAATCTGAAGGGTAAGGGGGTCCATTTCATCAATTTGTACTTTTTCATATAATTTATCTTACTATTCCATCATTTATAGTCGCCGGTGAAAAAGCGTTATTTGCCCATTTTATTAAAAATATCTATTATTTTATTATTTTGCATTTCCATTAGTGCCGTCAACTTTTCATCTGTCTTTTACCTCTATCAGTCGACCGCGTCCGAAAAACATTCTGTCCCTGAAGTGTTTCCATTGCGCAAACATTTATTTTCAGTTGGCACATCCCTATTAGTAACTATTCTGAGTTTCATCTGTGTACATAATAATTAATGTTTCACATCTCATAAAACTATCAAGCCAATAATCAGCAAATGAAAATAATACAATTAGCGCGGTCAATCTAATGCTTCTATTAGAGGGGAAATCGCATTTCATTTTGCCTCAGGACTCGTAATACGTAGGATCGTAAGTTTTTTTCATTCAGTGGCAAACGGAAGTGGATGAAACAAAGTACCACCTTCAACTTCTCTTCATTCTAAGGCATGAGTCATGCCATTACCTCAATTACCTGGTTTGTAGAAAATGTTCGCAAACACCGCTATTCTGCCCACCGTGCCACCCATCATGCTCTCTCCTGAAATCGGCAAATCCCAGTGAAGTTGAGCCTTCAAACAGGTGGATGGAATCTATGATCGCTTCCCTAATTTTTTAAAATTTCTAGATACCGGCTCCAATAATAGATCCCCAAAAGCGTTGGATGCTGCACACATTGTGATGCTCACTAAATCACAATGCAATGCTCGACCCGTTGGGGTCATTTTACACTCTATTGCGTACGTTTGAAATGTGTTATTCGCCATCCTCGCGCACCGAGGTGAATAAATTTTCAGTAACGTTCGAGAAAATTGGAATTTAGCGCCGCCGAGCTGCACCGTTGGGAACTTTCCCGCCGTCGGTCGTCGATATCTCTTCGTTTTCCGCGAAACCCTTTTTTTCCTGCCTCCCTCTCTCTCCCGCTCTTTCTCTCGCGCACCGTCTCGAGACATCCCAAAGACCCTTATTAAGGAGCCGTTTGCCCTCTAGCTCTATCAAAACCGTGCCGTAACTCACCCACTGCTCCACCTCTTCACCCCTTCGTACTTCGCTCCCTCGGAGGGGCACCCCCTCTCTCCCCTCTCCCTCGCCGGCCATTTCGAAACTGCGGTAATCTAGCCGTCCTGTTCACGTTACACTTAGCTTAATGCTACGCTTCCCCATGTGATTATTGTCACATAATCGAAATAACACGAAAAATTACAGCGAGCACAAATCACCGTCCCCCGCCACCCTCCCTCCCGCGCACCAAAATCCTTACGCCTCACCCCCTTTCCCCTCAACGAGCGCCATCCCGGACCCTCTCCCCGCACCCACCGCAACCCACTCGCTCGCCTCCCACCAACTTATGTTTAGACTGACTTGAGGGGCATCTGCATACGACGGGGCGGTTGTCAGACGTGGACAAATTTATGTGTAATTTTCTTACGAGACGATCTTAGCCGTAATTACCTGCCTTCCTCTCCCTCTCCTCCCCCCCCCCCCCCCCCCCCCCCCCCCCCCCCCCCCCCCCCC
>LYUA01002197.1:16102-29832 GCA_002093875.1 Calopteryx splendens | reverse complement strand
CCCCTTCCACCTCTCTCTCCACCCTCCTCCTCATCGCCCTCCTTGAGGGCCATTGTAAACTCTTTTGATGGCCTTAGTAAAACTTTTTAAACCGCAGTCTCCCTAACCCCCAAGGGAACGGATTGGTCCACCTGGAATGCCATCAATAAATTAATCCAATACTTTTTGGGAGGCGCATCCCGCCCTAGCGTTTCGACGCGTAATAACATGCTAACGGATAAAACCCGTGGGGTTCGAGGATATTTTAGAGAAATTCCCCAATCCCCCCCCTCCTCCTATCCGTCACCCTCCATCTCTCCGTCCCATAGAGATGAGGCGATACGGGTTTGACGCTCGTTACTAGATGCCGATGCGAAATTTAAGGTTTCCCGCTTCGCCTTGCTCTAAAGCAGCCCGGAAAGCGTTTTTAAATATTATCAGAGAGATTTAAGTGGGCTGATTCCTTTGAAAGATATCGTCCTCTCCTTCTTTAAATAACAAGTTTCTACGCATCGTCTAAGTAAGATTACCAGAACTAATGTTACATATCAAACACCATGCAGAATGTCCCATGGATCGTAGCAGATTTCATTTTCCCTAATTTGGCGGAGAGATAGTTAACGGTGGAGAGAGGACCTTGGTATAAAAATTATAAATTCGAATAACTGTTAAGTAGGAGAAACCCATTGTTCATTATTGGAATCCATTTCACCAATTATTGAATATTTTAAGAGGAGTTAGTAGTTGGAGTGAGGGAAATGAATAGGTATAAGTGTTATACGTACAAGACTCTCTTTCGAAATTGATACAGCGCAATTCTAAAAAGACGATCAGATAACCGTCAACTGTTCATAGAAATGCATAATCGTGCGTTGGGAGTGTACTTTTTCCATATAATATGGGCGTAAATGGTCCTATACCTATGTATTTTGTGTTTAAAATAGGTATATATTCCGCCTTTCTCGACATTTCAGGTAACGAGAAATTTAGGCATAAAGGGCTATATACTAATTTTTGTTAAAGGTACTGTTATTAATGTTATCTCCTAAATGCCCACTAAGAGAGGAAGTCAAAAAATAATCAAAAGTTAGTCTTCAGTTACTGAAATCTCTTCTGTTCACGACATTTATTTGCGTATGTAGATAAATCACCGACTCTACACCTGAAGTAGATGGAAAAGAGTTATCAGCAATGTAAGGGACTTGCCTCATTGGTTCCCTATTCATTGGACTAATGATTATACTTTCTGAGCAACTTAGCGCATACTAATGATTATAGCGCAACTTATGATTACAATTGCTCAGCAAGTATAGTCATTAGGGCTATGCATTTTACTTGCTCCGTAATGGTGGAAAAACCATTTAGAAAGGTTTTTCCACACTCACTTATGTTAGATTATTTAAAATGTATCTCATCCATTTATTAATGCATTTTAATGGGACTCGTTTTTTTGTTAACCATATCATCATTACCATCAACCATATATCATACATTATTATAACTATTAAACTCTTCAGAATTTGCTTAAATATTTAATTCCAACTGAAGTACGTTCACCCTTATCAAAGGAAGATGTAAAATTACCTTTCTCCATCCTTAAAACAGAACTCAGCAGGTTGTATTCTCTTAATATGATTGATATTTCATTTTAGTTGTCTATATTAGTGTTAGTAGCAATTAATTTCATGCATGTTGTGCATTGCGTTGTTGCTTCGATTCAATCTCAAAAGTTGAATACTGCGTGGTTTTCGGCGTTTCATCGCGTCCGTTGTATTTTTTCAATGAGTTCCGTTCTTCTCTCGTAAGAGTATTTATTATCTGATTTATTTTATTCTCTGAGTATTTACTTGCTGTGCCTCCTTATCCCAATTCCCGGACCTCTTTACCCTTCCACGCGCTGCTGGTGGGAGTAACGGTAGCCAATCGATTCATAAAAATTGTCAAGAGAAAATTAAGCTGGTTAAGTAAAAAAATATTACCTGTGACCTTTCCTTCAGGAATATTGTTTCATAGCATAAAACGATAAAAGCTTTTTAAATTTTTACCTTCTCCATCCGTAGCACAGAGAAAGTGTTGTGCATGTTGTTTATGAGATTATTGAATTCAACATTTCAACACATGTGTTGAGGTCACCTGAGCACGTTTTATCTCTTTTCTTGAAAATACCTGTCCGATAGGATGAGTATGTGGATGAGATTGTGTTTGGCACGGTTACCGAAAGGCTATTATTCTGAGAGAGATATGAAAATTTATATTTATAGATTTTTACTACAGTACAACTGATTTCGTTGTTACTTATAATGCATGCCACTTGTCTGTGGGCACGGCTCTCTTTTGTCGATTTTTTTAAACATTAGCGCTTGCGCAAATTATAAAATTGTAGGTAAAGTATCAAAAATATCGGTATCGCACATTTTTCACTAAAAATAATCATTTAGGAAATATTTGGATTCGTTTCTCTGTTTATCCCCTGTTACCTCAATTATAGCAATGCTGGGATAACAGCTTTGTTAGCAACATTACCAACTACTTTCGTTTCGGAAGTATTTTTGGCGTAACCCGAAATTCGTAATATATTTCGATTTATCATCTCCCTCTTATGAAATTTATTCCATCAATTATTTAAAAAATCGATGAAAATTAACTATATGAAGTACTGCTTGACTGTTTACTTATTCCCGAGCAAAATAAGTTAATGGCGATTTCAAAATATCTTTAGGTAACACGATCGTTGCTTTTCAGCGAGAGATTGTCCAAGGTTTCGAGTGAAAGGAAGTATATTTTATAATTACAAGTGGATAGTCCGGCCGTAATTATGAAAAGAGAAAACTTGTTGAGGGAATTACGACGGTAATTAGCCAACGGGAAGCGATCATGTTATCCCTTTTTGGCAGAAATGTCTTGTGCAGATCATTTGAGGAACAAAATCGATTCGTTACGCTTGTGTTCATTAAGGCATAACAGGTTCCTGTCCATTAATGATTTATTATTAAATGCGACGTAATGTTGGTCCTTAACAGGCATACCGTAAGTGTGGAGAACGTAATATTCTTGCCACATTATATTTTTATATTGGTGACCCTTTCCTCCTAAACGTAATCCCAAGTTCAGCATTGATCTCCCTATTATTTTGGCTCACCTGCGTACTTCACCTTTTGTCAGAAGAAATCTCGTAGTCAACTGTAAAATAGGCGAATGACAAAACAATGATTCGGTAATCAGAATATGGAGTAGATTAAAGTAAGCCTTATGGTCAATGCATGTACCGGCATTTTGCTTAATGACCCCAAAATCTCTTATTAATAATTCCTCTGCGATTTCAAAACTCTAGCAAGAAACCTGCTGCTTACAAAACAGAGATATTTAGGCAAATCCGTTTCGGAGTACAGCCTATGGTTTTCTCTTATTGGATACATTGAGCTGTGATTGAAAAAAAATTATTACTTTATTTCATAGTTTTTATGAGCGCTTTTAAGAAGATAATATATATTGTTAAGTAAATAATGGCTGCCCTAATTGTATGAAATAATGTTTTAGGTGAATCGTTCGGCTTAAAAGAAGTTAAAAGACATTATTAAAGTGATATGGTGGTAGGACAGGGCTCTTCTTCAATGAAGGCATCAATTAATCTGTTATCATATGAGCGGTGTTTCATAAACCTTTTCCGCAATATTCAATGATAAATGCATTAAAATTTAGTAAGGATGTTATAGTTTTTTTTTAAATTTCGTTATGACATCTTTTGGACCACGTTTATCCTGGCTTCCGACCATTTTTACGGATCCTTTCCCACATATCCTTCATTCTCTTGATAGCTATTGGCGTTTCTCCTTTCCTCTGGCCATGGTTGTCATTGCTTAGACTTCACTTCATCCTTAAGTATCCTCTAGTCCTTGATTTTTTTTCTAAAAGTGTTTCTGTCCAGTAGGTCCTGTTTTTTTATCCCACTCAGTCTTATATCCTCAGCAACTTCTTTCTGCCATCTTGGGGTGCCTTTGAGCTCCCAAGATTGTGTGAGGAGCCTCTTTGTCAGCCTGTTGTCATCCACGTATAGCTACGTTGCCGAAAAAAGTCAATTTTATTTCCCTGATAACATCCATTATCCTTCCAACCGTGTCGCATCATTCTTTCTCAGTTTCCATACTCCTTCCGTTTTTATTGGTCCAAAGATCTCTCTCCCTATCCTTCGTTCTATTTTCTTGTGTTCTTGCTTCACTGTCATTTCTTAAGCTCAATTTTTCTGATGCCTACAGAACCTCTGGCATTATAACGGTCTGGTAGCGTCGTACCTTGGCTCCCCATGACAATTATTTCTTGTTGAAGGTCGCAAGGGTCCTCATGTACGCTGATTTCATTTTTGGTAGTCTTTAAACGCCTCGTTTCTCGGTGTTTCTCACGTCCAGCCATTCTCCTAGGTACTTAAAAGGTTTCGCCCTTTGAAAGTCACCAGGAGTTGTTCTAATCTTGATTGGATTACTTTTTAATGCTGGTGATGTATTTTTCAAATGAATTTTGTGCCCTATTTTGCCTGCTTGTTTGTACATTTCTTCAATCTCTTGTTGTGTTACCTCAACTGAATCTGCCAAGAATACCAAGGATATTCATCAAGGCTTGCCTGTCTATAGGGTCATAGGCCTTCTTGAAGTTATGGAGGTTATTACGAATTCTTTCTTAGATTGGTATGCTCGGTTAATGTCTTAAGGTTAATGATCTGCTCAGTACATGACCGGCCTTTTCTGAAACCTCCTTGGTATTTTCCAATTTGTAGATCGAGTTGTGGTTCAGCTCTGTTCAAGAGGGCTTTCGACAGGATATTGTGTGTCACAGGCAAGAGCGACATCCCTCTGTAATTGTTTCCTTTTTTAACCTTTCTTATGGGGTTTTGTCAGGGCTGATTTCTAGTCACCAGGCACCTTTGTTGTTTGCTGTATCTCTCCAAGGATTTCCATCAAAGTCTGAATTGAAACCTCATCAGCATTCTTCCACATCACCACCACCCTCCTCACCTGTGGCTTTCTTGTTCCATACGTCCGCAATGAGCTTGCGCACTTCGTCTTGTTGTTATAGTTTATTTAAGTGTCATGCAGATGAAGGTTTTACGTCCACTCGCACCAATTACTTTAGGAACCTCTTCGTGGTTAAATGTGTTGTTATGAATCTGTCATTTGTATGGGAGACATAAAATAAAGAATATGGTAAAAATGGGATAAGATGAAGGGAAGAAATTTGGTTCTGACTAAAGCACAATGTTTAATTGATACGTTTTTAATTTCACGCAACGAAAGGAGTTATTTACTCAGGAGGTACCAGGCTATCACTGAAATAATGTGCGACCTCTGACTTCGTGATTTCTGTTGGAGAGATAGCCACAATAACCAGTGCTTCAATTCCATCTTCGGGGAGCGCTCCATCTTCTATCTTTGATCATTATCATAATTAGCTTTCGACCCTTAAAATGGGTACGTCAGCCCACCATTCTTTCTCATTTCATACTAATTCCTTTCTCGCATAAAAACGCCTCTTTCTCTCATGTTTCTCAATATTCCCCAAGTATCTACTACCTCCCTCCCCCAGCACTCCTAGTACTCGCTTTCGTTACCGTTTTTCGTGGTTCATTTCGTTTAGAGTGGGCTAATGCCGACGCCGGGTTTCACTCGGCCGTTATCACACCATTCCTGCCTTTTACTTGGAGAGACAGGGGAGCCCAACCCGGTTCCCAGGCAAGGCTGGCCATCCCAGCCACCTCGATCTAGTATCCATAAACATGGTGGGCCAATTAGGCATGTGATTTCAATGTCACCCATCCCCTAAAATGATAGCATTACCAAAAAGTTCTTATTTCCTCTTGTTACCCGAGTCATTGTTCACATTTGCGAGATGCCCGTTCACCTTCCCGTGGTTTCGCCCCATCGGGCCATTCCCCTTCCCCACTCATCGTCCTCTTTCCATCCACCCTCTCCCCCATTCCCACCTACCCCCGGAGCTAGGCCCATCTGCTTAATCCCTTACTGCCTCCCCTCTCATCCCCCCGGATACCACGTTGGTAGTGCCATCAGTTCGTCATTCCGTTGCTTCGACGGATGAAAAATACGCGCTTCAAAATCTTCGCGAGAGAGAGAGAGAGAGGGGGTTGTGGTTTAAAAGGGCGCGCTCTCTCTCTCTCTCTCTATCGCTATGCTTTTCCCCCCCGAGACATCCGCGCGCCCGAGAAGATGGAGATTGATGCCGTTCGATCGAGCGGAGTTTGGAGCGAGCATTTGATTTCCTTCCTCTCCCTCCTCACTAGTTTTCGAGTGATCCCTCCGGGGTAAAGCAGGCCTCGCGTTCTCGAGAAAGAAACCCCCCTCCTCCTCCTCTTCATCTTCTCCCCCTCCCCGAAAACCTCTCAATACCTCCTTACCCTTCGGCCGTCCCCCTCTACCCCGCCCTCGGAAAAATAAATCACCGGCAAGGATCGCGTCGCCTACCTCCCATCTTCCTCTTCCCTAGTCTCCCTCTCCTCCTTTTCGTGTTCAGCTTTTATTTTTCTCGTCCTCTCTCTCTCCGCCTTCGTTTTTCGAGACAAATTGACCGTAGTTACTATTAAACGGGGCTTTACTTCCAATAACACGCCAACCCGTAATAATCCAATCTTCCGAGGAAAATTCGTTTAAAAAAGCAAAGGGGTGAAAAATTATGGGCAATTTACCTGCGTCGCGCAGACAAGGTCGCAAGGAGGATATATTTCTTTCACTTTTCGATGGTCTTGTGACGGACAGGAAGATTGTTTCAAAAAGTATCATCGACGGAGCGTTTTTCGAATCTGTTGTTTGGGCGATGCGGAATGCTCCACTTGTTTGCGTTGGGAGTTCAATTTCGCTCATGGGTAGACTTCTTTCATCAACTAAAAAACAATGCTTATTTTTCCTTACCTTCATATTTGATTCAGAGAGCATTAAAAAAAATTAAGGCCCTGATTAGCCCGTGTAGAATTTCCTGTTGCATCTCCTGCCGCGAGGAGCTTACTCCCACTTACTCAAAACGGAATTACTTCGATTCGACTGTGTTACCTGAAACTACATGTTATTTTTTCGATAAAATAGTTCCTCTAATGATAATATCATAGAGTAGGGTCTTTACTCTATGATAATATACTGTCCACTCTTTCTATTTGATTGTTAGATAGTGGTGTTTAAAGTAAATCTTAATCCGATGAGTGCATTCATTTGTGAGCATGATTTAAATTTCTTATCGATAAACATACTAATAATTCATCTATGATGATGAGAAATATGTAGATTTAATAAATCTTTATAGCAGCGTCTCACTATGTGACGAGCAAAGATTACCTTTCACGTTGAGTGTCATAAGTGATTTATCATTTGAGTGGTAACTTAAAAGAACGTCATTCAACGATAAGTACTATACTTTTTCCTGAAAGAAAAAACATGTGTAGAAACCTTGTGGAAAAGATTCATTAAACGTATTCACTTAAAACCAAAATATTATGTTATGAAATTTCACTTCAACTTCTCCAAATATTGTTCATGTATCTCCATGTTTTACTCCTACCACTTTCGCATTTTCGTAACGACTCAATATCATCGTCTCTCTATCTTCCTCAGAACTCTGAACTTCAACAACCAGCCAATGTTCCTCGGAGGTCTGCACACTGCGGACCCCGTACTCGAGAGGCCCGGGCAGATTCGCTCCGATGACTTCGTCGGCTGTATCCACAGCGTGGCGGTCAACGGGAGGCCCCTCAACCTCAGCATCCCCCTCATATCACGCGGAGTGGACCCAACTTGCTCCAGGGCCAGGGAGGGTCCTTGCGGACGTGCCTCAAGCAGCAGCAACAGCGTCGGAGGGCCCTCGTTGCCCTCCTCGCCGTCGTCCTCCGCCCACGGGACATCGGCTTCGTCCTCGACGTCTTCTTCCTCATCCGCGGCCACCGCGTCCACCTCCTCGCCGCCCTCTGGCGGCGGAGTTGGCCGCCACGACTGCGGGGACCGAGGAGTTTGCGTGGACCGCTGGAGTTCGGCGGCCTGCCTCTGCGAGTTCTCTGACGGCGGGAACGGGGAGGACGAGGGAGGCATCGAGTACCAACGGCAGGTACTGGCGCCGAACTGTGGTCCCGCACTCGAGCCGGTCAGCCTCTCGGACGGTGGGTTCCTGGAGTTTAGGGTGTCAAAGAAGCACCGGAGGATGCAGCTGCTGGACTCGATGTACGGAGGATCTACCTTGTGGGGCAGAGGAGACCGGAAGAGGACCAGGAGGGGTTCCGCCGCTTCCTCGGCCCCCGTCAAAAGCATCTCCCTGCGCTTCAGGACGCTCAACAAGAATGGCCTCTTGCTGTATTCGACTACCAACAACGACTTCACTTCCGTCGAGGTAAGTCTTCATCGCTTATCTATGCGAGTGACATAAAACGTAACGTATTGGATTTCTAAATGCCTGACTCTTCTTCACATCCCTGATAACGTTTCGTTTTCATATCCTCAAATCCATCTATAATTTGAATCTAAACTATGTATAACCATAAGTAACTGTACAAAAGTCCACCTACCTCCCTACCTTCCCTCACCAACCATGAATTATTTCCACCCATTTTGTCTCTTTATATGTTCACAGCGTAACTTCTTTGCAAAACAAAATACTTATGCAAAATTTTACTCATTTAATTCCAGTTGTTTGAAGGGAGACTCAAATATGCATCAAGACTTGGTGCTGGGACACCCGTCAATATGACAGTCTCAGGGTCTCCTGAGTTATCGGATGGAATATGGCACTCGGTAGCCCTCCATTCACAACCAAAGGGAGGATTGCAGATGCTGCTGGATGGCGTGGGAGTCGGAGATGAACTTGAGGTTGCCGGTGTCCATGACTTTTTGGATCCTTACCTGACATCACTCTCCATTGGAGGGGTGCGGAGAGAACTCTATCAGTCAAGGGAATCCGCCCAAGGTATTATTTTTTTAACTTAACATAATATAATCATGAAAAACATGTATCCACATTCATTTTTATTTCCTGGTGGTCAATCAGCGTTCAAAAATGAGACATATACCTACGCGAAATTATCAAGCGATAGTAATAATAAAAATTATTTATCACACAATAGCACAATAAATCAAGTTTAAGAATTTGATAAGCATGTTTTTAAGACAGCTGAAACCTGAGTTGAAGTTTGTTTTAAACTTGATTCCTCAGTTATAAGTTGTTCCTGAAAACTTTTTATTTACCAAGGCAAAAATATATTGGCACACATGGTGTACCTCTTGAAAATGTAAAAATAAAGTTTGAAATACATTGGTACTTGCAATGTTTAAGGGCCACTTATACCCTGAGTTCAATTTCTATACTTATAAAAAATTTACTGTCAAGAATTTGTAGTGGAATAAAAGTATAAAGCTTTTTGGTGCTAAATAAATATGTTAAGCCCTTGATTATTGACTTGAATGTACTTTCACTAAAAAAGTCTACTTAGAGTTAAAATATTTCCTCTGCTCATGTTTCCAACTCTCATTGAAATATTATATAGGCGAACTAAAAACTGAAGATGAAAAATGCAATAGTGTATCATCATTGTACGTCATTTTGAGTATCTCTTTTCGAAAATTAACATGGACGCCTTTTATTTTACAGGTTTCGAGGGATGCATAGCCAACTTTACAGTTAATGATGAGCTACAACCATTTAATGGATCAGGAAGTATATTTGATAAAGTTATGCACATGGGCAAGGTATCAGCCGGGTGTGTGGGCCATGTGGTGGGTGCTGCTACGGCCACTGACCCACTAAGCATTGGCATAACCTTGGTCATTGTATTCTTTGTCATTTTACTGGTGGCCATACTTGTGAGCTTCCTGGTATTCCGCCTGCGACGCCAAAAGAAGGAGAAGGGTGGACAGGTGCACTCCAAACCAAATGGAGGAGGTCTTTTGGGTACCGGAGGAGGAGTTGTCAACGTGGATGCCGGAGGAATGGTTGGTGGAGGAGGCGGAGTTGGAGTCCGTCAGCATTCTGATCCCCAGGGATTCCTTGAGAACGGTGAAGTGACCAGTGATGCCCTGCGTGCCCACCTGGCCCAAGAGATGGTTGCCAAGAAATACAAGGAGAGAGAAGTGGCCGAGAGACCCCAACGTCCTGACATCATTGAGCGAGAGGTGGTCAATAAGTCACCGGGTGCCCATCAACTTCGTGGCAGTGTACCTGTTGCGGGAACTGTCGACGACCAGCCTTCTCCTGGCGATCCCGACCTTCCAGAGCACTACGACTTAGAGAATGCCAGCTCCATCGCCCCATCAGATATTGACATCGTCTATCACTATAAGGGCTACCGTGATGGTAACGTCCGGAAATACAAGACGAATCCGCACCTACCTCCCACAGGTTACCACCACAAGCACGGCCATCGCCACTCTCCCCACGGCTTCCCACCAACGCCGACTGGACAATCCGCCCCACCCCCTCATGCACCACCGCCCCATCTCAGAGACAGTCCAAGAGGTGGTGGCAGTGCCCTCCTGCGTCAAAGCCCCAACCCCGTGGGGGGCCCCATGCCCCCACCCCCCACTGCTAGGGATGCCTCACCCTCTGCACTCAAGATGCAGAGCACTCCCTTGGCAAGGCTGAGCCCCAGCAGTGAGCTTTCGGCGCAGCAGGCCCCGAGAATCCTCACGCTGCAGGACATAAGCGGCAAGCCCTTACAGACGGCCTTGCTGGCAACTTCGCAGAGCACGGGTGCGAAGGACAGCGAGAGGAGTCTCAACAGTCCCGTGAGCCACTTGAGCCACAGCTCTGGCAGTGCTCACGCGTCCTCTCAAGGAGGGGGGACAAAGAAACGGAAGGCCCCAGGAGGTGGGCCCGGTGGGGACCCATCCGGGGCGGTCGTCGGAGGAGGGCCCTCGGGACGGGGTCCGGGAGGCGGGGGCAGCGGGGGTGGTAGCGGTGTGAATGTGGTGACCATCGGCCTCACTGCCGAGGAAATCGACCGTCTCAACTCGAGGCCCCGAAATTCCAGCCTCGTTAGCACCCTGGACGCCGTGTCCAGCTCAAGTGAGGACCCGAGGAGGAGGCCGGGGCCACCGAGAAGGAAAGACCAGCTAGCGGAGATGCTCCTGATGGAGGCAGCGGCAGCCGCGGCCGCCGCGACCGCCCACACGGACGCACCCGACAACAGCTCCACCACCGACGAGAGCGGGAACGATTCGTTCACGTGCTCCGAGTTTGAATACGACAACAACAATGTGGTTGGTGGAGGTGGTGGGGGAGGAGGGAGCGGTGGTGGGTATGAGAAAAGAGACTTTGTTGGGGCTGGAGACGTTATATTCTCCAAGCTGGCGGAGGCGTCGAGGGGTCAGGAGGAGGACGACGAGGAGGAAGAGGACGAGGATGAGGAGGTGGACGGTGGTGGGGGAGGGGGAGGGCACGTGGTGAGGCGGAGAGGCGTCCGAAGGGAGAGTGACTCCTCGTCCGCGAAGCCCTATGACGGGTTTGATTCCTTCCGTGGGTCTCTGAGCACCTTGGTGGCCTCTGATGATGAACTTTCGGCCCATGCCGGTGTAGGTGGTAGTGGTGGAGGGGCTGTGACTTACAGAAGGTCACCAGCGGCCACAAATGGGTCCGCTGCGCTGGGGTGGGACTACCTCCTAAACTGGGGACCGAATTTTGAAAGTTTGGTCGGGGTGTTTAAGGACATAGCAGAGTTGCCGGACACAGCTCCCGGTCGCACGGCCGCTGCGTCGCTTAGGCTGCCAAATAGCACCCCAAAACCCTCAGAGGAATATGTGTGAAAATAGATAGAAAAGGTCCTATTATTATTAATGAAAAATTAGGTGATTCTTCAGTCAGAGAGTGTGTTTTGAAAGTGGCAAGTTGAGAAAAAGACAAATCTGAAGTGACATATGAAGACTATTGGTGCCTGAAGATGTTTCGTTTTACAAATGTTTTTCATGTGAGCAGCCACTGAACATTTTTGCATGTCAAGTAATCACAGACTTAGTGCAGGCATTCAATTAGAAAAATTCGTGCCACAGGCATGACACTAGGACATGACAAGACTTGTATTAACAAATTGTTTTGTGTAAACTGAGTGTTTTTATGAAAAGTGAATGAGAAAAAAACATGTGACATCAATGGCGTGTGATTGTAAATGCGTAAAACTTATTACTTTTCTCTGTGTGAATGTCTTTTGTTTTTCTTAAAGTAAAGACAAGACTCAATTTCTGATCCGTCTACTGGATTCACTATTGTGCAGAAAACATATTTTTATTACAATGGTGCGAAAGAAACAGTAGGCCAATACTGTAAATAGCATTTGTACTATTATACTGACTGTGTGTGTTTTAGATTTGTCTGCATGTGATCCTGTGTAAATACAAATGAAGGAAAAATATCAGCATTGAATAGCCACAAGTGGTAGTGCCAAATTTCATGAATGGATGTGTTGACTGTAAATAACAAATGCAGTTTTAATAAAAAGTATGAAACATTAATAATATTGTGTTTATGATACTTTATAGGTACCTAAACCACCATGTGAATGTGCTTTGAAATTTTAGATTGACAAATGCCTTGGAAGGAAATTTTATTACAAAGGTGTAAAGAGTGTACATTAACTAAAACAAGATCTTGATTGATACCTACTGAAGTGAATTTATTTCTGATGATGTATGCCTACTTCATTTCTTTTCTCTTCGTGTGTGATTAGTTGGGAGATGCTGGTATTAGAGATAGGAGAAAGAGAGAGAGAAGAAACCCAGTACCCATTCACATTACACTTATTATCAGAACCAGAAAACCCATAACACCACTGAAAACGTCTGCCATCTTCATGAATTAAAACCAGATCTCAGGCATTAGATTCTATTCACTAGGTACCAAACTACTGCAATCAGCTGATCCACTAAAATGAACTCAGAAAAACTGGAAATTTATTTTTATTCCATCAGAATAAATATTACTTGCTTGATGAATTTTAAAAATATTAGTTTTTCTACAACATTCTTGAAAAATCAATCTATCAAATGAAATCCATTTTTAAAAAATTCTATGGAGGCTTTCAAAAAATAATCTTTTATAACCTGATCAGTGATAGAGGGGAGAATGCTGGGTAGGGGGAGTGGAAGGGAAAGAATGGGCATGTTGTATGTAATGAAGTGTGTCAGAAAGTATGCGGAAATGAAGAAAGGGTTATTGTAGGTTTGAGGTTGTGTATCCATCAGAAACCTACCCTTACCAGTAGATTACCAAATATTAATAATAATAATTACTTCAGGTTGTGTATGTGATATATCATTTGGCTAACAACTCTCGAGAAATATAAATTAAGTAGTGAAGTAAATGGAAATGGGGAAAATGGCTTTTTTTGCTGTCTTCTTCCAACTTTGGTTAGAATTATGACATTGGTTTCAAGATTAAAATATGATGATAGGAGGAGTCCTAAATATTAATAAATTACAATTTTTATGTCTCGCCAGTTTCCTGTTCAAGGCTTGATTGTAATATTAGGTATTACAGTTTCATTAATTAAATTTTGTCATTCACCAGATCACACAATTGACTGTTATTAATGGTAGTCCACTGGTTAAATTATGTTTTTGATGGATGAAGTCCAACCCCTGCTACACTTTTAAGTTCCATCTAAAATAACGCTTCACACTGTAACTCCTGTAGCACTTCACCCTGTAACTATAATTAGCCATTCTTCAGCTTCGCACACTTTCTGCCTCCATTCATTCCATACAACAAGCCTAATTAATCTTTTCCTC